>JAMZAV010006626.1:0-35453 GCA_024449915.1 Sweltsa coloradensis | reverse complement strand
ATGTTGAGAGATCGTAGACGTCTTCAAGATTTAAGAGGATGGATGATTGATTGATTGTTTAAAACTCAGGAACTTGATATTAATTATAGTAAAACAAATTTTATGATTTTTCATAAGGCTAATGATAGAAGCATGAATGATATTCATTTGACGTTGAATTGTAATGGTAAGCTAATTTCTAGAGTGTATGAATTTAAATATCTTGGAGTTTTCTTAGATTGTAATTTAAATTTTAAGAAACATTATGAATATGTATGTAATAAAGTATCATCAGCAATAGAAATTATAAGTAGAATGAAGAGGTTTGTAACAGAGAGAATGTTGAGGTTACTTGTAGATTCTTATATTCACTCTATTATTGATTATTGTTTAGTGGTTTGGGCAGTAAGACCTTCTACCGAATATGTTGTACTTCAGAAGAGAATTGACCATCTGTTTGATTCAATGCCTATGAGCCAAGATTTACAATCTGATTGCTTCACGATTGAGGAAAGAATGAAATATAGCGTACTGGTAAATACATACAAAGTATTGAAAGGTATGTATTCAGGTATTTTACCCAATATTTTTCAATTTGTTGATCGTGATAGAAATTCTATTCTAATGTACTCATTGAAAGTTCCTAAATTAATTTCCGAATCATTAAGAAAGTCATTCTTGTACAGAGGAGTATCCTTTTGGAATTCAATTTCTTATGATATTAGAAGCCAGTTTACTGAGCTAGGAATAGTACAATTTAAAAGTAAAATTGAAGCAATGATAATGAATCGAAGAACAAAGAAGAATTGATTTTTACTATTTATTTGTGGGTCATTGTCTCTGTGTTTATGTAATGTCAATTTATCTTCATATGTTCTTATTTATGATTTTGCTGTTCTCTTTGTTTGTTCATTATTGCTTTGATTTTGATGTATTCAATGTATTTTCAATTGATATTTTTCTGCCTAGATTGTCTGGTTGCCGCCCACTGGTGGAACTTGCAACTTGAGTTAGGTGTCCTGTATCATTGCTGTGATCAGTTTTTGACTTGAACAATTTTAAATAATTATATATCTGATATAATTATATATTAGAGTCAAGATCTTTTGTACTAAATTTTATCAAGATTTGAACACAAGAATGATGGTTGAACACAAGAATGAAGATTCGCGTTCGGTGGTTTCTTCCGCGAAAGATTGATTACTCCCTGATTTGCTGTTCCTGATTTTTGGCAAACCTCATATTCGTTTGAGTGGGATCGTCTAATAAATCAGTTTTTTTCTTTTCGTTTTTCTTTTTTAATGTTTTTTTTTCTTCTTTTTTTTCTTTTTTTTTTTTTTTTACTTTTTTTCCTTTCCTTTTTTCTTTTTTCTTTTGTTTTCTTTTTCTTTTCTTTTTTCTTTTCTTTTCATTCCTCACCCTTCTTTTATATTCGATTCATTCATAAATTGCGTTTAATATCCTTTTTATTTGTTATCAAATTTGTTGAGTATTTAATGCATTGTTGTAATATTACTAGTATTTCAAATATTTACTTAAATGTAGTTCATTGTTGTGTCTGCATCTATGTAATTAGATTTATTTAGTTGTCCTCCTTTGTAAATCAGTTTTTATAACTGAATAGGATAGACGTTAAATAAATAAATAAATAAATAAATAAAACTGTGATAATAACTGTTCATCTAGCAATTTTCCGCGCAATCGTTGTTCGGCTTCGTTCTCTGCAGGTATTCTAGTCCGATTGGCACTAATCCATAACTTAGTTGCATAATCTTGGATTGGTTCGTTTGGTAATTGCACTAAACTTGTAAAATCGTCTACTAACTTCGTGTGTGATAATTTCCGATGAAACCAATTAATCAACGCATCCTTAAGGACACGATACGGTGCATCAACTAAGTCCTGGCATTCAGATACGAAGTCCCTAGCGTCCCCTGTGAGTTTGAGTTTAGTAACAATAATCAATTGTACAGTAGTCCACAAGCTAATGACTGCTATTTGTTCTAATCTTTCAAAGAATTGTTTCACCCTGATGCCGTTTTGAGAGCCTGAAAATTCAGGAACAAGGCCTAAATTTTGGAAATGAATAGCATGGGGTGTTTCGTTTGCTTGCAGATCTGGAGTGTCCACTAAGGGCGACGGTGTGGGAATGGAAGAGGAGATGCCCAAGAGTGCCGCGGGAGGGCCAGTAGGCGGCAAATCAGAGGAGTGGCCTCCTTCTAAATTATCAGTTTCCACCATTTTTCCTTTTTCGTAAAACTTTAGCAATTTTGCAAATTTAATCGCCCCCTTAAAATTTTCTTTCTTTTAACTATTATTTTCTCAAAACATTAAATCTAAACGTAAATTCAAACAAGTGTAGTCGGCATTTATTTACCCGTCCTATACATTCTCCTAAATGTTATTGGACTCAGAATTGTGCAAAAGGCGTTTAAGGGGGAATGAACACTAATCCCAACTTGAATGAAAAGGAGGGAGAGGGAAAGAGAAAGAAAAAGAAATCCTACCGCTGTTCACCAGTGCTGGGGGGTGGTAACAAGATTGGAGTTAGGGGGGTGAAGAGGAGCTGCCACCACTCAACGGGTTTAAGACGTCTTGTTGAGAGAGACGGGTGGGGTAGTGGGAGCCATGGATGAGGCTTGAGAGGGAGCGTGGGAACTTGACCTTACTGAGTAGGGTCGGGGCTTAATGCAATAATCCTGAGTCCAATAATATCCCCATTTATTTAGCTATTCTAGAGAATTGAAGAATACAGAAATGTATTGGACTAAAGTCCTGAGGTGATCAGAGTTGGAGGGTTTTAATTACAATGTGTGTGCAAATTTGTAGGGGTGGGCACATGGCTTAGGGGTGAGATAACCAGTCATTGGAATATAACACTTGACAAACACAGTATATGGTATTTGTTAGATATTGCCAGTTGGCGCACAAGGTACACACAGGTGATAATTAAGATAATGTAGGTTGCAGTGCATAGAGAGGAGAATATATTACCCACATCTGACTGAGGGTCAGTGCATAAATGGTAATTACGACCAATAGAAGTTAGTCTTTCTAATGACATGCATAGAATAAGGCTTTAATTACTTTGGTGGAGCCAAAGTAATTTAATTAAGCTTAGTAAATTATAGTAATTAAGATCATGAATATAATGAAGTTGCACTCCCCCTATTGTAGACTGATGACACACAGATGATGAAACATTTTTAAACTTTATGAAAAAATACTCAGGCAGAACCTATAGTATGTTGCTTTAGGGACACACAGGCAGGACCTAATGTGTAGTATAGGCGGAACCTAATTCTGAACTGAATTATTAGACCCAGAGGTCCAGTTTATATACCCAATTCTGTAGGCCTAAATGTGAACGTATTGACCCATTTTCCTAATGAAAAAAACGATTTTTTAATTTTTTTACTTGTAATGAGAGATCTATATTGACCTGGGGAGTAGGAAATCCCCAGAAAATAGCTAATTGTTTTAATTTAAGGATGTTATTGTGACAAAAAGCTATAGTGAAGTAAATTTAAGTGATGCAAGTAATGTGAGACCAGATCTAAGATGATTCCTACTTTTTATATGGATGTTGCTTTGAGCCCTGAACAATTGTAGAAGCAGTTTTATTTGAAAATGTATACACATTGTTTTTCATCCTTTAATGAGTCATCTCCTATAAATTGAGTGAGGTTAGGACCTCTGTATGTTAAAGAAACCGCACCTCTCAATGCAAAGCTATAGCGATCTACATGGGCTGAACTACCCCATCTAAAACCCTAGTTCTGGTGGAGGCGAAGAGACGTAAGTACTTAGTTATTTGAATATTAATGAAGACTGTTTCACCCTCAGTGACGGCCGTTCGTTACAGTATAATTAATATACATGTTGTCGATAGTGAGTGGAGTTATGAAATTGCTGCCAGGTAATAAATGGGGCTCTATTGTGCTTAACATGTTTACTAAGCTAGTGGGGGTGACGAAATAGGGGCTGAGCTGACCTAAGGAGGTAACCGATACCGCGGCCTCCAGTTCAGCCACATCCGTACGGATAGAGGATAATGTGAGTTCAATGGATCTGAACTGTGCTTCAATAACATACAGCGATGTGACAAATTTAGTTTGGTCTATGGTTGTGTTTATTAATTGCGACCCAATTTCTTGAATATTATCATTGATTACTTGCATAAGTTGTGCAACCGCTCGTATGTCTTTTGTGTTTTGTTTTCCGCTCGGAGACACGTCTGATATTATCGAAATTTGTTCTTGCATCAAGTGTACAATGTTTTTATTTTTTGTTTCAACAGATTTGATACAGTGGTTGATTGCAGTTAAGTCCTGCTGGTCTAGTGACCCGAATAGCCATTTAAGGGCCGATCCACCGATCGCGATCGCAGCCCATTTTGCCCTTCCCAAAGGGGGTGTTTGGGGTGGCTCTGGGGAAAGGGTTATGGGTCCTTTACTTGAACTTTCAATCGTTTCGCTTGGGAGATTAAAATATTTGATTCTTGTTTGATGAGGTTGTTAATAGTGTCGCGATAGAAGTATATTGCAGAATTCGGTGTGATTGTTCTGAATGATTGGACTTGAGTAAGGAAGGTATCAATCACTTCCACATACGTAGAAATATTCAGGTCCACTGTCACGGTCCATGCCAACCCCGTGAACAGAATGTCACCTTGTTTTAAGAAAACCGAACCTGTTTCTTGATTTGCGTGAATCGCCTTAGAGCCGGCAATCGACCCTAGCAACAAAAATATCCCAAATAACATTATAAATTAAAAGTGCCTCCCCAAAGAAAGTTCCGCTACAGAAGTTATAGTACGACAGGAGAGAAAAGAGGAAAAAGAGAGAAGAGAGAAAAAAAATTGAGAAAATTGGGAAAAGGTCCTGTTTATGATGTAAGTTACCGCAACAACAGGCGTGAACTGACTATGCTGACGTAATCGAAAACTTGCCCGTGGAGGTGAAAGTAAAGAATTTTAATTGTAATTTAAAATAAAAAAGTGATGATCCTCCCTGTATGGAGTATCTAGTGGTATTAAAAGAGAATTAGAGAGAAAAACAAAATTCATTCGAGATGCGTTGACTTGCATTATCTCTAAAAATGTGTTGGGCCCGATGATAAGCAAATAGAGCGGGTGGAGACCGTACCTATCGGTGACCCATATTAATTGTGCTCTTTTTGCTGAGTCCGAGGCTAAGTTGTTGACCGAGTTTAGAAGAGAGAGGGGAAGAAAAAAGAAGAAAAGAGGGAGAAATAAAATAAAATATTTTTATTGGGGAGGGAACAAAACTGGGTTAGTAGAAAAAACTATTGTACTTTGAGCGAAGTGTATAAATAATTATGAAGATAATGCAAAAGGTGTGTTTAAAATAAAAACACCTATGCTGTGTGGGTCCGGAAAGTATGGAGAAACTTGTGACAAGCTCCCTTTACTCGTGGACTGTGGTATGTGATTCTAGCCAAAACCGGTTATAATTATTTATAATCTAGACTTGCATGTGTCCTCTGATGGCAAGTTGAGTGAAATTATTTAAAATACAGAGAGAAACCGAATTCAAAATTTTTAATATACGAGAAATTATTTTGGAAATTTCTATTCAGGCCTAAATACGTGATATTGGTATTTGGTTGGAACGAGAAGGTAGAGGTGTAGTTGCAGTAATTGCTCTAATTTGCGAGAAAAAATTTATTTTCATATAAAAGATTTGCGAAAATTATAAATAATTTTACCTTTGCGAAAGTAGAGAATAATAGTTTTATTTCATTAGTGAGAAAATTGTTGTATTTATAAATTTTCCCCATGTTTTACTGCCCTGGATGTAAAGGTTAATGCAAGTAGCAGCCGATACTTATAGATGATAGGGTACCAGGTAGGATATTTATTTTTTTGTGAATAGGTTTTCAAAATTCCAAATTGTGTTTTTTTGTTTATTTTTTTTAATGTCATACTTAGGCCTACTACCGTAATTATGGGAAACCCCCTATCAATTTATCAAATTGTCAACTCTTTTTTATTATTTAAAGATGCTGGGCATTACACTCAAATAAGTTGCAAATTAATGAAGTGAGAGGTATTAGATTGTTGGTCCTGACATCCATTCAAAAGCTAACATGGTGAATTTTGTGGCGTACATCAAATGAAAACATCTTTAATTCTCTCGCGTCATTCGAATTTTGATTATTTTTATGTTAGTGGACATCAAAACTGCGCAAATTACGTCGTTTTTGGCAGATTGTGTGAAAAGAATTCAAATTTCCTGTTATTTTGCTTATTTGCTAAAATGGTTGAAATGTCGTTTTATTGTGCGATTTGATTTGAGTTCTTTATTGAATGAAACATGGACATTGCTTTTAAAAAGCCATTTTATGCAAAATTACAGAATTGTGTTTTATAGCTCAATGCAAAATCCGCACAGAGAAAAATATTTACAAAATTATTGCTGAATTCACAGAACGTTTTGCACCAGCAGCAAAACGTTTGCTATTATATGGACAAGAAAACATTTTGCTGAAAACACCAAACGAGTATTGCTAATATTTACAAAACATTATGCTACTTTAGGAAAATGGTTTTGCTGTTTACATAACGTTCTGCTGGCCAGCATAATGTTTTGCTGGAATTACCAAACGTTTCGCTGGGATAGCAGAATATTCTGCTGGTCAGCATAATGTTTTGCTGGGATTACAGAACGTTCCGCTGGGATTACAGAATATTCTGCTGGCCAGCATAATGTTTTGCTGGGATTACAGAACGGTTTGCTGGTCCAGCAGAAAGTTTTGCTGGAATTACATAGCGTTATGCTGGTTCAGTAAAACATACTGCTGTACCAGCATAATGTTCTGTAATCCCAGCAAAAACATTCTGCTGGCTTAAGACAAGATGTCGCTCGTTCGTGGCAAAAACAAATTTATTAAAAGATCACAATGTTATAATAATATAATTTTTTTCACCAAAAAATTCACACAGATACACGCGAGAGTTATTCACGACGGCATTGTTCCTTTTTTCCTCCGACAATCACAAATGGTTGTATAGTTTGCTTCAAAGTTTCTGTACTCTTGCCGCCTTCCGTTGTTGTCTCGTTATCTGCAACGAAGTTGTAATTTTGTAATTAGCTATTTCTCTGAGTTTTATCAGCACGGTACATATTAGGTATAGTACATAATAATAATTGTACTATATAATCACATGTTGTATTATACATACCTTTATTATTTGCAACTACTTTGTTGTTAAACCTCACAGTCATAGGTAAGGTAACTGGCAAGTAAACGGCCATGCTTGATGCTCGGTGCTTCACTTTGCTATTTCTTCCTCGTGGCGTGCGCACTGTAAGCTATCTCGTCAAATCTCGCGCAGGTCTCGCGAGGTAGTTTGCAATACATATCGCTACATTCGAATCAGCAAAACGTTCGGTAAATTTAGCATAATATTTTGCTGCAGGAGCAGAATGTTTCGCTAAGTACCAACTAGCAAAATATTCTGCTGTTGCAGCGAAATATCATGCTGGATTCTTTATTTTAGAGTTAGCAATAATTGTATTGCTGTTTCAGCATACCTGTTCTGTTAAATTCACCGAAAATATTGCTGGAACAGCAAAATAAAGTTAGCAATAATTGTTTGGTAAATATTTTTCTCTGTGTGTATCCCTACTTATAGACTTCAAGCCGTTGTTAAGTGAATTAAGTGAAGGTGTGATTTTATTCAGTAGTCAATTTTGTGTAACTAAATCAGTGATACATCTGAAACATGGGTGTGAGTGTTGGTAATGGTGACGAGAGTTATGACCGTGTTGCTAATAATTAACTGAGCCCGACTCAATGGTGAGCTAGAAGCATAGAAGAGAAAAACTTGTCAAAATAAGTGATGATCGCTGGAAAAATATTAATGAATAGTGGCTAAAATGACGGGGACCTTGTCGTGAGTGTCATGATTGTTTGTGTATTTATTACTGGGTCTTTGGCGGATTGACATTTATTGAGAGAATAAAGTTAATTGTCACCTGGATTTTCCGTAGCGCCGCACGGCACCAGTACCTGTGCCTGTCGTCGGCAATGTTCGAAATGGATGATGCTCACTGCTACTGTATTCGGGACAATCGAACGTATGGGCAAATATTCTCGCGACAGTTGACCGATTCTCCAGCAGGAACCATCGGCGATTTTGCGAAGAGTTGGTGGCGTCTGCGGTTGAGCCTGGCGTGATGTGGGTTCCATACGTAGCTGTGTGGTAAGTTGTGTATTTAGTAATTTATTCGTTGTCCCGAGCGTGTGTGTAATTGTCGTTCAATTGTAATGGTGAGCATGCGTAATTTTTTTTTTGTGCGTCACCAACGTGTAATTTTATTAATTATCGTAAAATGTTGACGTATAATTCGTAGGTCCGAAGGTAACTCGTGGGTCTGAATGAGGGGGGGGGGTGTACTCGCGGTGATCTCGATCCGCGGGTCGAGACGCAGAACGTCAGATGTGGGGGGGAATTCCTGATTATCCGCGATTGCACTGAAGATAATGCGTGCTCATTCGTCATTGTGTCAACCTAGTGAAGTGATGGCTTGTCCTGACTTTACTACCGTGAGTTTAAGTGGTCGTATTTTTTATGTAGATTGGAGGCTGTGGCAGGACAAGTGTGTAAGTGCGCAACTATTATTGTCACCCTCGCCCCATCATCCGAACGTGGATCTGTGCAAACCGGCTGGTTGGGATGCATCACCTTCAGACTTCCTGGAACCTCTCCCGTTGGGGGTGTCGGTGGCTGAGAAGGAGGCGTGGAGGCAAGGGGTGTGTATGTTCATGCAACGAGCTGTGAGGTGCCAGATTCTTGCCATCTGCTCGGCACTATTTGCTCTAGATGGGAGCAGTTGTTTTTGCCTGCAGCCACATAGAACCTGTGCCGAGGTTATCGAAGAGTCTTGTGGGGAAGTGATAAAAAAAATCATTTAAAACAATTTCAATGAATGTTGATGGAGATTAGTGACTCGCCGTATGTGGAGTGGGTGCCGTGGGTGGACACTGAATAGGGGTAAGTGCATAGTAATTTGTCGTCAAGAGATCCTAAAGGTATCGCTCATTGTAGGCGTGTCGCATGTCGTGTGCTATCTGTTGCTTAGTTTGGGAGGGGGGGGTAACAGCAAGTGACCGGCAGTATATTACTAGTGAAATTCCAAACGCTTAAGGCTATTGTACCGCCTCTGGCCGATAATTTGAAAGTCGAAGAAACATGTCTGAAAAGTTTGCTGAATGAAAGAAGGCCTTTAAAATAACAGAAAAAAAATTGTGAATTTTTTTGGGCGGGACATAACCTCACTTTTGGAAATTATATTTAGATTTTGGACAAAAGTGTGAACTACAAGACTAGTTCAAAATTAAATGCTGAGAATCGGTTTTCTGGACATAGTTTCTAAACACCTTTAGCTACAACTTGACATAGCTAAAATAGTTTCTGAAAATAACAGTTGGTGTACAATTTTTTTTGTCAAACGGTACAAAACTCGTATTTGTACCGTTTGACAAAAAAATTCGTACACCAACTGTTATTTTCAGAAAACTATTTTAGCTATGGTCAAGTTATAGCTAAAGGTGTTTAGAAACTATGTCCAGAAAACCGATTCTCAAAATTTAATTTTGAACTACTAGTCTTGTAGTTCACACTTTTGTCCAAAAATCTAAATATAATTTCCAAAAGTGAGGTTATGTCCCGCCCAAAAAAATTCACAATTTTTTTTTCTGTTATTTTAAAGGCCTTCTTTCATTCAGCAAACATTTCAGACATGTTTCTTCGACTTTCAAATTATCGGCCAGAGGCGGTACAATAGCCTTAATTTTCCTAAAGAATAGGGTTACCATAAGTGTCTCAGCAAAAAAAGAGGGCATTTCGTTCACAGACATTTGCGAAGTACAAGGGGTCTGGGGCGGAGCCCCAGCCGCCGGAGGCGAATTTTTTTTTGGACATTTTTACCGTCAGGATAGCGTTTAGAGCGATCTGAACAAGGGTCAAGGAAGGACAGTTGTGCCGACGCCTTTTAAATTGAGGGGTTATTTTTTAAATGAACACTATTTTTTATGACGAAACTAAGACAAGTGGCCTAGGCCTACAACACTTCCTTACGTACGCCGTACGACGTGGACACAAGGCACGAAACGTACGGAAATGGTAACTAAATCACGTGACAGTACACTGCTTGCTGCACAGCCTGGCGTGTTGTGACACGCTCGGACATGATCGGCTGCTCGTATTCGGCGATTTACGGTCGGTGGATGGTAATGGGATGGTAAGTGAGGGGGCGGAAGGGTGCGCATGCGCCTCTGCATGGAATTGGGTGAAATAACCGGACATTTGCATTATTTTGAAAAAGCCGCCCGGACGCCCGGACAGACATAAAAAAAGAGGACATGTCCGGCTTTAACCGGACGTATGGTAACCCTACTAAAGAAGGGAGTAAAAGCAAGTGACCGCTAGAATTTATTTACTATTAATATTTGTTTAGAAGGGGAATATAGTAAGTGGCCGCTTTCTAAAGAGAGGAGGGGGGGGGGGGGGGGGTCGTCTAGTTATCAGGAGAGAAACGTAATGTGTGAAGGAGGACCCGTAGCCAGATAAGCCTTAGACTGCGGAGAGGGGGGGGGGGTGTAGGGAGGGTAACCCGAGATTTAACGAAAAAACAATTGTTTCCTCTACTTTGTTATCTATTGTGAAACCATGGCGTGCGCAGACCACTCTGTGTTGATCCCGGGCGTCCAGGAATTCGTATTGCGGTGGCGGTTAATACGGAGCGCCTGTGCGAGGGCCAGGGAGGACCTGTCTCCTGAACCGGAGCACCCGTTCCCAAGAGTGTGTGAGATCTGTCAGAATCGAATCGTGTCAGAAATCGTGTTTACTTGTATGTACCTAACTTCGGACTTTTTCGTTTGGAGGTGATGCAAAAGTCCCATTTAGTTTAAATTTTCAAAACTGACACGTGCATTTTCTGTGGTCGAAGTGGAAGGGGGGGAGGGGAGGTAGAGACCTAGGGGCGGGCGAGGGGGGGTTACGTGCGACATTAGAGGATTAATTAACGCGTCTCGTGTACTGTCTGGGGGGACGGTCGGATGAGCGTTGTTGGCTAGAGGTGTTCCTTAAATTTGGATCCCGAATCCAGCATTTAGCTATCAAGTGCCCTAGTCGATTACAGTGGGTGCAGTGGGGGCGATTCTGACTACGAGCTCCCCTGAATGGTGCCTGCTGTGGTGGGTAGGGCTGATGCATTATCTGAGCAGGGTAGAATTGCTGATATCGTTGGGGGGGGGGGGGGGAGGAATAGCTGAAAATTCTGAGGGGGTACGTTAAAATATTGTGGGGGGTACTGGGGGGAAATATTAGTCGCGTGTTGAGAAAACAGGGGGAATAGAAGAGACTTGCTGAGCGGCCTGTGGGGGTGCCTGAGAAAGAGTCGGATGGTTGTCTGTTGGGGGGACTACATAATCCCGAGGAGTGGGGCAATATCGAGACAGATGGCCAAACCAACGGCTTTGCAACGGAAACATTTTAGAGGAGGAGTGATTGCCCCGAGTGCCTGTACTGAAGTGTCAACCGATGCAGGGGGGGAAGGAGAGTCGTCACGTTTGTTACGTTGTGCAAGTGCTGGAGACTTGGGGGTAGGAGAGTGAGGTTCATAAGAATGTGGGTATGAGTCCGTGATTGCGTTAACTGCAAGGAATTGTCGCGAAATTACCTCTTCAATATCCTCCTGGAGTAACGCTACGTCCAATGCATCCTGGTAAGTTTTAGGTCTGGCTCTCATTACTGCCCTTTTAATATTCCCTGAAATCCCTTTGATGAATTGCGTCATGACTTGTTCGTCTAGTAACTTTCCCCGTAAACGGTCCTCTGCTTCATTATTCGCAGGGATCCTAGTCTGATTTGCACTGATCCATAATTTTGTCGCAAATGATTTAACAGATTCATTAGGCAATTGGACTAAGCTAGTGAATTTATCAACTTGTTTATTGTGGGAACAATCAGTAAGGTACCAGTTGATAAATGCATCTTTAAGGACCTGATAGGGCGCTTTAATAAGGGCTGGGGAGTGTGATAGGAAGTCCCTAGCTTCCCCTGTTAGTTTTAACCGAGTGATAATAACTAACTGAAAGGTAGTCCAAAGACTAATCACTGCTATTTGTTCCAGCCGTTCAAAAAATTGTTTAACTTTGATACCTTTGTGTGAGCCAGAAAATTCTGGGACGAGTCCTAGATTTTGTAGATGTATGACCTGGGATTTGTCCTTTTGTTGCAGAGCAGGAGCGGTTCCGGGAGGAGCCGGTGTCATGAGAGGGGCGTCCGTGGTGGGGGTGGCAAGAGGAGGCGGCAAGAGAGAAGAGGAGGGAGACGAGTGTCCGGAGGAATGGCCGACCTCTTCAAGGAGTGCGACTGTGTCTTCAGAATCCGACATTTTTTATTTTTTTAAATTAACTTTTATTTTTAATCAACGCTAATTTCCCTTTTTTAAATTTTTTTTAAACTTTTACTCCTCTTTAACTTTCAAACAATTTTAACTTCAACCTTTAATTAAATTTTTATTCAACTTTACCCAGGTGTATGTGAAACTTATTTTCCTGTCCTATATATTCCTATTATTATTCGACTCAAGGATGTCAACCATGTAATATATTTTATTTTGGGAAGAAAAGTGCAAATTTTCAATGAGTGTGAAGACACCAATGATATATTCCCAAAATTGAAATGCAGCAATATTAGAAAAAAATCAATCCCACAGTACTGTCACCAGTGTTAAGGGCCGCCTTTTACTTGGATTAAGGTCCAACAATGTAGGAGGGAACCGTCACCACTCAACAGGGTTTAAGTCTAGTTGAGGTAAACTAATGATAGTGGAGAGGGGAAAGAAGGCTTCAGAGGGGAGGTGTGGGAACTTGACTACGGTGTAGTGTCGAAAGGTAAAGCACCTCAAGTCCAATGATAATGAATCACCTTTATTTACTTAATCCCGACAAGTTTGTAGGTATATTTAGAGGTAGTGAAAAATGGTGATAACGAAATTCGCGAATTTTTTTAAATATCCATTTTATTGCCTAAAATGTAATATTGTCGACAAATTACATCTTTTAGAGATGAAAAAAACACATTTTGAAAACGCGAATATCGCAAAATCTCGTGTATATCGCGAAATAACGAACAAAATTGTATAAAACTGGTCAAAACGCAAATTAACTTGCAAAATTAAACATTTTAGTGCTCAAAATGTGGGGGGATGGTGGAGGTGCCGGTCCAGAATGTTTGTGAATTTTGGTGGAGGTGCCGGTCCAGACCGAACATTACGCGCGCGGCAGGCGGTACATCGTTTCGTTTTTATGTGGTTCCACCTTTACATAGATATAATACCTAACAAACTAACTAGTTGCCTAGATGGCACTTTCCCCGGCTAGAATTGCTCACAAAACATTGCTCACAGAAAAGGTCTTATTGCCAAACTAATAGAGCCAGAAGCAATGGCGTCGGAGCCAGGAAAGCAGGGTGGTAGCTTGCCTCTCCTGAGCTTACAAGGGGGGGGGGGGGCGAAAGTATCTTCTCGTCCCTCCTAGAAAAATGACGAAATAACCATTGAAGCATAAATATTATATTCTTCAAGTCATCTATAGGTTTACGGAAAACAATTAATTCGTCTTTTCTCTTTTCTTTTTTTTCGTTCAGTAAAGTCCGCTAAAACACGTAAAATACCACTTCAAAAATACGTATTTTTCAAGAAATTGCCTGCGGCGCTATTGTGCCCCCCTCGCATTGAGTTGTTTGTCTAACCCCCCCCCGAAATATATTTCACCGTACGCCACTGACTCGAGGACCTATGGAACTATGTATGGAAGCATGTACTTTTCCTGGGAAAGTTCGCCCCCCCCTGGAATAATAGACTTCCGACGCACCTGGTCAGAAGACACAAGTACACGCTGGATTGTAAAGGAAAGCTTCATCTTTGAATTTGCTAATAGGTCTATGCTAGTATTATATTTTTGTTACTTTTGAATGCGTTTTATGCAGATTTTTACAAAATGGCAGTTTAGACTATGCTTTTGTTTGGTGTATTTTTTAGAAACAAATTGTTTATAAATCAACTTCTAATGAACCAACAACCAAAAATCTAAGCTTAGTAAAGAACCTTGTGTAAACTATAACGCACTATCTTAAATTGTTCATCAGTCAGACCTTTATGCCAGAGTATTTTTTAAGCCAAATTACATGTTCAAGAGGAATTTACATTATGGATTCATTGGCATGAGTTAGTTACAAGAATTTTGTTTTGGGACACACAATTTTGAATTTGTTGGCGATATACTAGGAAAACGCTTAAGTCCCGCCGCGTTGTTGGATGAGCGTAATTGGTGCATTGAGGTGCCATGTGTTATGCAGATTTTCTGTTGTTCTGTGAAAAAAATATTACTATGTCGAAGAATTTTTTTTAATTAAATTAAATTAAATATTAAATAATATACTTTTTTTTTTTAATTGATCGTAATTTTTATAAAAAAAGAAAAAAATCGTAAAATTGCAATTTTCATAAGAAATAATTATTTGATTGCGCTCAAATTTTACATGAATATATTAATTCATGTAACTAAGGTTCTGTGAAAAAATAATTTTAATAGGATAAAGCATTTAGGTGTTATAAGTCAAAGAATTGTTTTAAAAAAGAAAAAACCCGTAAAATTTTGATTTTCATGAGAAATAATTTTTCGATTACGCTCAAATTTCACACGAATATCTTAATTCATAAAATTAAGGTTCTGTGAAAAAATCAAAAAAATCGTAAAATTGCGTTTTTTATGAGAAAAAATTTCCCCATTGCGCTCAAAAACGTGGCAGTTCTAAGTTCAGAGATTTTGAAGGCCTCCATAAAACCATTGATTAAAGAAGGCTTCTTTAATCAATGATAAAACGAAGGCCTCCATAAAATTTCATCGCAATCGGAGTATCGGTTTAGCCGGAATCGTGTTAACAGACACACAAAAATACGAAGAAAAAAAACAAAAAACATTCCGGATTTTTTTCTCTAGTGTAGTGAAATGGAATCTTCGCTTCGCTCGCTACGCTCATCCAATTAATAAAGTGTGAAAATTTCATTCAATCGAGTTCTACATAGAAATAATTATATATTTAAAAGTGACGTAATTGCAATAAATTGTGATAATTTGTAAATACTGTTAAACTATTGCATTTATGGTAAAATTTCTAATGATATTTTTTTAAGAACTTTAAAAACCCATTATAACAATGTCTGGTTTATTCAAATCCGATGATTACTTCTTGAGTTACAGGATTTTTAAGAATGCTTTTGGCGGCCATCTTGAAGACGCCATGGCTGGCGTTTTTTGCTTCCGAGCGTGTCTTTCGGTGTACTGTATTTATGTGAGTATAGGCCTCGGGTATATTTGAAATTGTCAAGTTCAAAAAGTGGGGTGCGGCCATTATGTGAAGCCATTTATCAATAGTATTTATATCCAAATCTTTAAAATCTGAGTGGTCAAAATAAGGGTGCGGCCTTTACTCGAGGGCGGCCTATAAGCGAGTAAATACGGTAATAACATTCTAAAATAAGTATTTTACTAACTCCTAAATTTTGGTGCAGGTTCCCGTCTTTGAAGTATTTTTATAGTTGATGCAGCCTGTTCTCCGGACTATAGGAAAATGTCGAACCTGTGACAACATAAATAAAATTGACCTCTGTAAGTCAGTTTTTATGATTGAATAGAATAAAAGATAAATAAATTCATATATTTATCCCTCATTTGGGATTCTGTGCAGTTGCCAGTTGCCCGATAGAAAGTCGGAACTAATCTGAACATCAATATCTGCTGACGTTTACTAATCTACAGCGGTGTCGGAGCGGGGGGGGGCAGGGGGGTAGCTTGCCCCCCCGAGCTTACAGAGGGGGGGCGAAAGTATCTTCTCGCCCCCCCTAGAAAAATGGCAAATTAACCAAAATAACTGCGTTTTTCGTTTTGATTCATCTATAGTCTTTTCTTTTTTTCGTTCAGCAAAGCCAATTAACTACTTCTAAAACACATAAAAACCACTTCAAAAATACGTTTTTTCAAAAAAATTGCCTGCGACGCTATTGTGGGGGTGTCAAATACAATTACAAACATTGAAGTGTAACTAGCTTCTCACTTTCTTGTAAAGATGGAAAGTATCTCAGAGATGTCAGTCAGATATTGTATTATTTTTTGGGTTTCGATGTATCCATAGACGGTGGATGTCTCTTGGCACAAACAGACACCCTCCCCCCGCAATCAAGCACAAATCGAGAGAAAGAGGAATCCGTTGCAGTCTCGCGAGTCCCGATGACCGCTACTGTACGTATAGCTTAGCCTATATTTACTATGTATACTAGCATCGGCAGCAAGCCAGCAACGATCTTTTTGTGCCCTAAGACGTGTTACAAGGGAAAATCGTTCTCAAATGAGATCATCTGCTACTACTTTATATGAAGCTAGCCAGCGTGATTAGAGATAGACCGAATCTGTACTACTAAGTTTGTAAACAAAACTAGTGACCGTCGCAAAGTGTTTGGTACTTTTCACCACTAAAAGCTGTCAATATTCAAGGCAGTGGCGCCGCGTATCCGGGGAGGGGGGAGGGCTTGCGCCCCCTCCCGAAATCCCAGCTTAAATGTTATATTCTTATAAAATCATCTAGGTTTACGCAAAAAATTTAATTCATCTATTATATTTTCTTTTTTTCGTTCAGCAAAGCCCCTTAACTGCTTCTAAAAAGCATAAAAACTACTTCAAAAATACGTATTTAAAAAATAATTGCCTGCGGCGCTATTGTGGGGGACACCCCCTCCATTGCGTTGTTCGTCCAACCCCCCCACCCTGAAATATATTTCAGAATACGCCACTGACTCAAGGGCATTAGTCGCATATTATGTTACCATATGTAACTATGTATGGAAGCATGAACTTTTCGCCCCCCCTGGGAAAATAGACTTCCGACGCGCCTGCTAATCTATGTATGTTTGTGTTTGTTTTATTTCGAATAACTTACATATTATCGAAGTTGGGTTTTTATCAGTCATGCAGCGAGATATTTAAATGGTGGCACGGAAACCGTGCTTATTTAATTTAATTCTATTTTGTAAATATCTTGTTATATCCACTAGGCCTACAACTGATTATGTTGCTCATCTACGTTTTGAAGTACACTTTACATGAGTAGGAAATAACAAGGTAAGTTCACTCCAGAACGGCTAAACAATTGTACTGAAATTTTAAACGGACATCCGGTACTAGTTCTGAGGGTCCGTTACGATTTAAACTCACAATAAATCATAAATGAAAAATAGTCTGAGAATGTCACATTTAATTAAATTTAACGACAATTTGTTTAAAAACGAATCATTTTCAATTAATCACTGCAGTCTCCATCATAGATAACATAAATTAAAATGACCCCAAATTCACATATATTATTCTTGGAGGTATGCTTGATAATAATATGCAATAACAAACTCATGTCAAGAGATTACTTTACGAGGTATTTACGATTGAAATATTACCGGTAGGTATTTCCTATCTCCCACCATTGTAATGGCACAAAAATCACACTTTTGAACACCAAATTATCTGAGTACATCTAAAATAAATAAGAAAAATAATCTTTTAAAAAAGTCACCAGGCTGAACTCATTGCTGAGATATTGTAGACCAAAGCTAAAAATATTTCTATACAAGTAGAAATGACCTGAAAACGTGGCAACATTGTATGACCTCAACCACACATAATGAACATAAACAAGCAAAATCTAAAATCAATATGGTAAATTTTGACAGTTTGACAGTATCTTTGCCAAATGTAAATGTAGTGTCACCATAGTCATAAAGACAAACTTATGCGTGTTTTAAGCTGTTTAGTGTTTATGTCTAAATGTAAATTGTTTTGATTAATATTTACCTTACATTCAAAGAAAAAATGATTTTAACTATTCAACAAATTTCTATTGATAAATAACAATTACAACCCATCATTCACATTCACATATTTCTTGTTACACAGCTAATACTACAAGATACTACCATTGTAAGAAAAACTACTACTGGAACCAAATGACAACCAACTTAGAAGAGCATTGATATCGTATCACATTGCCTTTCCTTGAAAGAGCAAAATAAAAATATACTCCAACTCCGTATCTCCGTATCATAATACGGCAGCCCATATTTATAATAACGTAGGAGGCAAATAGGGTAACATATTTTTATTTAAGTTGTGTACACTGTACATCCAACAGTCATGAGAAATTTTTAATTAATAATTATTCATTGTAATTTTTATTATAATATATAATAATAAATAATAATTAATAATTAACTAAAATTCATCAATTTTGTGTAGCTAATGTAGTTGCTTTGTATTGCCAATTGGGTATTTTATGGATGGGTTCTGTTCAATAATTTTAAAACTGCATGATCCGCAACCACTCTATTTTCGTATTGCTTTCAAGAAGATAACAATGATTTTATGTAGTTCGTTGATTCCATTTTACAGTTTCAACCGTGAATAACACCTTACCCCTGATGAACGAGCCCGCTGGTGACGGAGACCGTACGGGTTGCCTACCTTCTCAGTTTAGGGGCGGTTTACGTTTTTCAATGAAACAACCCTCTTTTCCGTGTCCTACTTCAAGATAGTAGGTAGGCTTAAATTGCTTTAGCAGAATATTATAATTTTTTTAACAAAATGGATATCTCAAGCATTGAAGCTCAAGCAAGAACCGGTTATTTTGCCAAAAAAGCGTGGGTGTGTCCACAACTTCTGACCCAGCAGACTTATTGTCGGATCTCGACTTTTGACCTCCGTGTTAATTTTAATATTTATAAATTTTCTTTGCGTTTACTGCAGTACTCCAATAATACCACAACATTCATAGTAATAATTAGAGACATGGGACGTGTACATGTTATTTTGTAGCATATTTTTTTGACCACCTTCAAAAACGTATTCATGAGGCTTTCTAATAGGCCTATTTGTATTTTAAAATGAAGAATGTCTAAACTGCAATTTTTACAAATAATAATGAAAAAATTAATAATGTTAAATAAAATAAATGGTATACTGGACAAACCTTCGATTCAGTAAAAAAGTGGCGTTTTGTATCATCTATACACAAAGCGCTATTTTCACACGTTTTTTTCTCTAAAAATAATACCTTTTATTTATTTACTATTTATTTATTTAACGACTATCATTCAGTTATAAAAACCGGTTCACAACGGAGGACAACAATATCCAACTAATTACATAAATGCAGGCACAATAATGAACTATGGTTAAGTAAAGTTTGAAATAGTAATATTACAACAACAATCATGGTCGTCCACGGAGGGGGGGGGGAGGGGAGGGCAAGGGGAAGGGGTCAGTTGCCCGCTTTTCAAAGCCTGGACACACAGATTTTATACTACACTTCCACTGAGATTATGTCATCCCTTATCAAAATGTATTTAGTTTTAAAATAAACTAAAGAATCTACAATGAAACAACAATGAAAAAAAACAATCAAATACACTGAAAAACGTTTTTCTAGGGTCTCCTGCGAGTAATTTTGGAAAAGGACTCAAAACTAACCCCTTAAGCCTCTCTATGCTCTTATTATTAACACTATTTGCACCCAGCAATTTTATCTTTTCAACCCTTCCCTTTCGTAAGAATTTATATTCCTAAGTGGGGAGGGGAGCTAAGTAAATGTTTTTTTCCAAATCATAGCAGAGAAGTATAAAAAAATGTCTCTAATTTATCACCTCTTTATACACCAAATCAAATTCTCAAAATCAATTACAAAATTTAGGTGTTGAGTTTTGCTCCCATTTACTATAGAATTTACAAATACACTGAAAACAGTTTTTCTGAGCTCTTCCGCAAGTAATTTAGAAATCGGACTGAAAATTAAGCCCACTTCTATGCTCCAATCATGCACCTTTTTGCACCCTGCTTTTTGACTTTTCACCCCTTCCCATTCGCAAGAATTTGCATTCTAAAGTGGGGAACTATTGAAGCTTTTTTAAGTCATTGTAGAGAAGTAAAAAAATGGGGTCTAATTTAGCAGCTATTTATGCACTCTCAAATTGCCAAGTCCTGATTTTTGCACCCCTAAACAAAAGAATCTACAGGGGGCTAAAAATGGAAATACACTGCAATAAACCGTTTACTTGGCCCGAACTCAAATGCGCGCGCTCAGGTGTTGACGATTGCAGCTGAACGGTTTTATGTATCGTTACCAAATCCTGCATGAATGTTAATAGAGTTCCTTTATATTGATATCCACACTGGGTTGCCAAAAATTAGGCTTACAAAATCAATGCAATAGTGGGGTCTATAAGCCTAACAATCGTGCAAATCGTGAAGAAAGCATGAAAATTGGTGAATTTACTAATATGACCACAAGGAATCCAAAAATCGATGGCCCCAAGTTGAGTTCCTGTAACTTTCTTATTAATTGAATTAATAAAATTAATTGATTAATTAACCAACAAAAAAATTTTAAAGGAGACAACACAGTCGACATTGGTATCAAATGAAAGCTTATTTTACGGAGAATGAATAAATGAAAAAATATTTAAAAATTAATTAATTAATCATCTAATTAATTGAATTTTAGTAATATTTTACCACTTTCGATTTATGTATAATTATGTACACCTAAAATTCTACCGATTGTCATACAATTTCACCCCTTTACTAACATAATGCCAATAAATCCAAATTTTGATGGCCCCAAACAAAATTCCTTCAACTCTTAGATTAATGGATTAATGAAATTAATAATTAGATTAATACCAGTTAAATGTTTGACATTCACAAACCACAGTCAACTGATGTATCAAATAATAACAAAACAAGCATAATAAAAGAGAAAAGTGATGGCCCCAAGGTCGGGTTCTTATCACTTTCCCATTAATTCAATTAATTCAATTAACGGCAATTAATCACAAAAATTACAAAATTAATGTACAAAATAAACACAGCATGGTCGACTTGGGTATCAAATGAAAGCTTATTTCACGAGTAAATAATATGTGAAAAAATATTTTTCATTAATTAATTAATCAACCAATTAATTACATTTTAGTAAAATTATACCACTTTTGACTTTTGTATAGTTATGTATTCCAAAAACTTTACCGATTGTCATAAAATTTCACCACTTTAATAACATAATGCCAATTAATCCAAATTTTGATGGCCCCAAACGAAATTCCTGCAACTCCCAGATAAATGGATTAATGAAATTGAGAATGAGCTAGATTCCCTTAAAATTGTCTTAACATTCAATTATGCGCTACGATTGACAAATTGTAGTATTAAAAACAATATGATCACAATAAACCTAAATAATGATGGGTCCAAACTGAATTCCACTAATTATTATTAATGAATTAATGGAATTAATTATATTTATTTCAATCAAATGTGTAAATGATCACAACATAGTCGACTTGGGTACCAAATGAAAGCTTTTTTTATGAATAATTAAAATGTGAAAAAATATATTTATTAAATTAATTAATCATCAAATTTAAATTTAAAATTAATCATCTAATTAATTACAATCTAGTAAAATTTTACCACTTTGGTTATGTATAGGTATCAAAAACTCTACCGATTGTCATAAAATCTTACCACTTCACTTACACGATGTCAATAAAATAAAATAAGATAATTATAGCACCAAACGAAATTCTTGTAACTAACATTTTATTAAATAAAAGAAATTAAAAAATTAGCTAGTTCACGTGCCACAGTCAACTGGTGTATTAATAATAGCCAATTGTATGGTAATTAAAACATTGACAGAATTGTATAAGGCATATGTTTATTAATATGCTATCCGTTAATTTCACTTTAATTTCAATTATTATTATTTTTAATTAAATAAATTAAATTGAAGTGTAATTTTTGGATAGCATATTAATAAACATATGCCTTAATAAAATTCTGTCAATGTTCTTTAGATTACCATACAATTGGCTATTATTTAATACACCAGTTGACTGTGGCACGTGAACTAGCTAATTCTTAATTTCATTCATTTTTTTAAATGTAAGTTACAAGAATTTCGTTTGGTGCTATAATTATCTTATTTTATTTTATTGACATCGTGTAAGTGAAGTGGTAAGATTTTATGACAATCGGTAGAGTTTTTATACGTATACATAACCAAAGTGGTAAAATTTTACAAGATTGTAATTAATTAGATGATTAATTAATTAATTAGATGATTAATTAATTAATAAATATATTTTTTCACATTTTAATTATTCAAAAAAAAACTTTCATTTGGTACCCAAGTCGACTATGTTGTGATCATTTACACATTTTATTGAAATAAATATAATTAATTCCATTAATTCAATTAATAATAATTAAGTGGAATTTAGTTTGGACCCATCATTATTTAGGTTTATTGTGATCATATTGTTTTTAATACTACATTTGTCAATCGTAGCGCATAATTGAACGTTAAGACAATTTTAAGGGAATCTAGCTCATTCTCAATTTCAATAATCCATTTATCTGGGAGTTGCAGGAATTTCGTTTGGGGCCATCAAAATTTGGATTAATTTGCATTATGTTATTAAAGTGGTGAAATTTTATGACAATCGGTAAAGTTTTTGGGAAAAATAATATACAAACGTCAAAAGTGGTATAATTTTACTAAAATGTAATTAACTTGGTTGATTGATTAATTAATGAAAAATATTTTTTCACATATTATTTACTCGTGAAATAATCTTTCATTTGATACCCAAGTCGACTATGCTGTGTTTATTTTGTACATTAATTTTGTAATTTTTGTGATTAAATGCCGTTAATTGAATTAATTGAATTAATGGGAAAGTGATAAGAACCCGACCTTGGGGCCATCACTTTTCTCTTTTATTATGCTTGTTTTGTTATTATTTGATACATCAGTTGACTGTGGTTTGTGAATGTCAAACATTTAACTGGTATTAATCTAATTATTAATTTCATTAATCCATTAATCTAAGAGTTGAAGGAATTTTGTTTGGGGCCATCAAAATTTGGATTTATTGGCATTATGTTAGTAAAGGGGTGAAATTGTATGACAATCGGTAGAATTTTAGGTGTACATAATTATACATAAATCGAAAGTGGTAAAATATTACTAAAATTCAATTAATTAGATGATTAATTAATTAATTTTTAAATATTTTTTCATTTATTCATTCTCCGTAAAATAAGCTTACATTTTATACCAATGTCGACTGTGTTGTCTCCTTTAAAATTTTTTTTTTGGTTAATTAATCAATTAATTTTATTAATTCAATTAATAAGAAAGTTACAGGAACTCAACTTGGGGCCATCGATTTTTGGATTCCTTGTGGTCATATTAGTAAATTCACCAATTTTTATGCTTTCTTCACGATTTGCACGATTGTTATATATATTAGAGCTTATAGACCCCACTACAAGAGGTAAGTCCAAAACGTGAAAGAATCGAAAATCGAAAACATGGATTTCAATTCTGGAAATTCCCACCAAACCGTTTATCTTACGATACAACCAAATCGACGTGCGCGTTCACATTGATTTAAACGTTGATATCCAGGATGAAAATTTGCGTTAAAAATCTGTACACTTTGAATAAATTCCCGAGGTTGACCAAAATTAAGTAAATTATGGAGGTTTCACGATTTTTCTTATTCAAAATTTATTAATTTATCTAATATTACGCGTACTGGACCTCATGGATTGATCTTTTATTAACATTGTGAAATATGGTATCGATGTTGTTAACCGTTTACCCGAAGAAAGCTGAAAGATGAGCGTCTAAAGTCTAAACTCGCCTCCGCGATTTAGAAATAGGACTTTTAAACTAAGTTCATATCACATATACCTATATACATACCTATTATGCACCTATGTTTTCCTCTGTCGTTAATGCGAATATCATTTCTTATTTGCTATTTTTTTTCATATTTTATCTAACCTTTAGATTCTATAGTTTAGGGATGCAAAAATTAGTATTTGGCAATTTTGATATCCACTTGCATAATACCCGAAATTTAGACGCGTACATTTTAGAAACTCCACGAAGGTTTAAACAAAAAGGACAGCTGCACGGTGAGTTCATTGGGCCCTGAATTTTTAATCAACTTCCCTATAGCGTCAGGTCTCTAAACCACCGCCCAAGATTTAAGCGTGAGGTCCACAGGTGGTTATTAAACTATGGCAGAGAGTTATGTAAAGATTTACTTAATTTTTAGTTGTAATTATATCTTAGTGTTTTTTATGCTTTGCTAACGTGTTTGATCTTTGTCTTGATTCTTTATATTATATTATTCACCAATGTTATAACAGGTATCTATTGATTTGCTTGTATACTGTAGTCTGTACTTATAACTTTGCTTCAAGTATTGTAGTATGTATTCTTATATTATTATGTTTTTTATGCATCATATTCATGTCTCCTTGATTGGAATGGAAATTTAATTTTCTACTGCGCTGCACACACACTGGGTGTTACCCTATGTGATATTTTTTTTCTTCTTCTTACGTGTATATTCACGAGCAGTGGTGTATGTATTGCATTTGTTATAATTATTGCATGGTAAATGTGAGGTAAATGTATGTTTTTTTTTATTGAAATTGAAAAATTGATTTGAGAGAGCATATATACCTCCTTTTTAGAGTCCGGTTCCACTTCTCCAAAAAGATTTTGAAAAAAGCATTAACTTGACTCCCCCACTTTGGAATGCGAATTCTTGTAAATAGGAAGGGGTGCAACCGTGTAAAAGTAAAAAGTATGCCTATAGTAGTCAAGCGGATTAAAGGAAAATACAAGAACAATTAGGGGTTTTGTGGTAGAGGCGTGAATTTTGGATTGTATACTCAGAACAATATTATAAGAAAATTGCCTCGAGGAGCCATGAAAAAATCCATCCAGTTAAGGGGGTGGAAGAGGGTGAAAAAATGGCATTTTTCAAATATTCAAATATTCAAAAATCAAACCAAATTTGATCCTAAGATTACAAAATTAATACATATTGTAGATAAAAGTCCAAATTTTAATAAAAAAATATATATCCATGTATGTATATCTAACCAGATTTTGCACCCTTTGTCTTTTTTTCACAAATTCAGTCACTGTGCTGGGAGGATTAGCCTACCAGTCACCGGTTAAGTTATAGGGCCGTGAATTTTGTCTAAAACACTCAGAAGAATGATCTCAAAAAATTGGCACGAGGAGCCCTCAAAAAAGTTGCTTGCTTATAGGAGAAAGGGGGGGGGGGAGGGGTGTAATAAAAGGAGTTGATAAAACTAAAATAAAGAAATCCGTATTCAAATATTATATTTAGAACGCCATATTAATGTGTGATGTAGATTAAGGTCTAAACTTTAATTAAAAAATTAAAATTTCACCATATATGTAAATCTGATCAGATTATGCGCCCTTTATCCCATTTTCATAAATTTCCTTAATATTACGAAACTGTATCGCGTGACCACTCTTCCTGTCTACAAATTATCCTAATATTAAGAATTAGGACGAAAATAAGATTTTGTGATGCTTTGGGTACATTTTTACTCTATGGACTTTGATTCCATTTTCACAAATTAACTCAATTTTAACGAAAGTGTATCGTGTGACCACTCGTTTTGTTCAAAATTATGCCAATAATAAGAACAAGGATAAAAAAAGTTTTTCAACACCTTAGGTACAGTTTCACTCAATGGACTTTTACCCCATTTTCAAAAGTTTACTCAATATTAACGAAAGTCTATCGTGTGATGACTCGTTTTGTCTCAAATTATCTTAATAATACGAATTAGGACGAAAATAAGATTTTAACACCTTGGGTACATTTTCACTGAATGGACTTTGATCATATTTTGACAAATTTTCTCAATATTAACAAAAGTTTATCTTGTGATCACTCGTTTAATTAAAAATTAAAAATTGTATTTACTCCACATTTCATTTGTGATGGAATTACGGTAACGGAATTACTGAACACTATTGCTTTGAAACAGTGTTAAATGAAGGTAAAGTAGACTCCCTTATACCCTTGTTTAGTAATCACCCTTGTTTTGATAAGACCATCATTAAGAGTAAGTTAAGATTGAATCATATGCAAGCAGAATTTAAATATAATATTCCCTGGGGTGATTCCGTTACCATGGGGTCGTCATTCCGTTATCAAAAAATACCTTAAAACAGTTTAAATATCAACCAAAATGCCCCCAATAATATAATAATAATAAAAATAATAATAATAATAATAATAATAATAATAATAATAATAATAATAATAATAATAATAATAATAATAATAATAATAATAGTAATAATAATAGTAATAATAATAATAATAATAATAATAATAATAATAATAATAATAACCCTCACATAATAGCCAATGTTAGCGAGAAGGACCCTGCTTTTTTTGTCTTCTTGTATGATCAGCAGAGCTACGCTAATACGCTGGCATAAGATACTTATATTAATAAGAAAACAGTAGTTATGAATACCATATAAACGGGAGGATCGATTGATTAAAAACGCTCATCCATCAACGTGACTGTATTAAGTAGCATACGCAACGCGGCCAGTATTCACAGTGTATAATTCAAACATCATAAATGTATTATTTGATCGAATAGATGTGTTGACACTCGACTTAAAAACCACCAATTTATTAGGCTGTGTTTCTAAATAGGCTATTTGACGCTTATTCCTAGAAAATGGGTCAAAGACCTTGTGTGAAAATGTACCCAAGGTGTTAAAATCTTATTTTCGTCCTAATTCATATTATTAGGATAATTTGAGACAAAACGAGTCATCACACGATAGACTTTCGTTAATATTGAGTAAACTTTTGAAAATGGGGTAAAAGTCCATTGAGTGAAACTGTGCCTAAGGTGTTGAAAAACTTTTTTTATCCTTGTTCTTATTATTGGCATAATTTTGAACAAAACGAGTGGTCACACGATACACTTTCGTTAAAATTGAGTAAATTTGTGAAAATGGGATCAAAGTCCATTGAGTAAAAATGTACCCAAACATCACAAAATCTTATTTTCGTCCTAATTCTATTTAGGATAATTTGTAGACAGGAAGAGTGGTCACACGATAAACTTTCATAATATTGAGGAAATTTATGAACATGGGATAAAGGGCGCATAATCTGATCAGATTTACATATATGGTGAAATTTTAATTTTTTTAAATTAAAGTTTAGACCTTAATCTACAATACATTAATATGGTGTTCTAAATATAATATTTGAATACGGATTTCTTTATTTTAGTTTTATCAACTCCTTTTAGTACACCCCCCCCCCTTTCTCCTATAAGCAAGCAACTTTTTTTAGGGCTCCTCGGGCCAATTTTTGGAGATCATTGTTCTGAGAGTTTTAGACAAAATTCACGGCCTTATCACTTGACCCGTGACTGGTAGGCTAATTCTCCCAGCACAGTGAGTAAATTTGTGAAAAAAAGACAAAGGGTGCAAAATCTGGTTAGATATACATATATGGTGATATATATGTTTTTAATTAAATTTTGCACTTTTATCTATAATATGTATACATTTTGTAATCTTAGGATCAAATTTTGTTTGATTTTTGAATATTTGATAATGCCATTTTTTCACCCCCTTCCACCCCCTTAACCGGATGGATTTTTTCATGGCTCCTCGAGACAATTTCCTTATAATATTGTTCTGAGTATACAATCCAAAATTCACGGCTCTACCACAAAATTCCTAATTGTTAGGCTAATCCGCCTAGCTATAGAGTGAAAAAAGGTGCAAACATAGTGCAAAAATATTGGTGTTTTTGTTTTTGTGGGTTAGTCATGTTAATGGACCCTTTGATTAACTGTAGTTAATTTAATTTCACATATTTAGTGCACTATTTGAAATTAAAATATGTTATCAGAAATTGACGTCATTACACACCATTGTTGAAATATTACTTTTTGAAAATTTCAGTAAGTTAAGGTTACGGTCCAAAAAGGTTTTAAAGTCACAATAATTATTAATAACAACAATTCAAATATTTGATACGTCAAAAAACTAAAATACCCTTAATATAGTGAGACATAAAGTCATCGTTATATAAATAAAAGAAATAGTAGTCCCATGGAATCTTAGCAAACATAACTCAAATAAATAATCAAACTTTAAAGGTACAGCGAAAACGTACATTATTTGTGTAAAGTTGGTGTAGGTAGGTTGTAATAATTTACAGTCCAATGAAAGCATAGGTAATGTCAGATGGCAAATCGAAAAATGAAACGAATTTTGAAAAAAATGAACCATGGCGTTTAATGTAATAATAAAATAGACGGGGATAATATGCATTGTGCTGATAAAACATTTTATAACAATCAATAAACTAACGTTGTTTGTGGCAAAAATGTAGAGTGTATTAAATAGTTTACGTCTACGTTTCACTATAAGGTATTACTAATTTTAGAATGTAGGATTTGAATGTTTGATTGTTCATATGTTGATACACTCATATAGTGGTCATGCCATTGTTCAAGCAGCACGACTTCGAGGGTTATTAGCACTGGCGTTGCCGTTAGGGCTGGGAGTGCAAGTGCATCACCATTTTGCATACAATTTTTCATCATTAGACTCGTTTAAAAACCTCGAGTCAGAGAAGGCTGAATGTAAATTTTGTTTCATGTGCTACAGAGGTTGATTTAGACATTATGTATAGATATTTCAGTTGAAATTTTATCTGACATATTAAAATGGTTATAACTTATGATAACTATTATATAGTAAAAAGTAACGTAATGAATCCATTCACAATTTTTTAATTGTGTAACTATGCCTACAAGAGCTACTTACATTAATTTGTGGATTGCTACATAACATTATCAATTTAAATTAATTATTAATTCGTCAAAATTAATAAATAAATAACGATGATTGTGCTTAATTGTGTTATTAGGCACATGTCGTCGTGTGAAGTATTTTATAATTTGTGATGCGGTATGAGAAAAGGGACCTTAGGGTGAAAGGTCAAAATTTTCATTTTTTTTTTTAATTAGGCACAGTGATAGTTATTTTGTAACAAAAATGAAAGGTTTATCTTAAAAACTTATATAGCTATGATTTTTTAAACATTTTAACTAGAAAAGTGTGATTTAGAGAAAAACGAATGCAAAGTTCACGAAGTTCCCATTTCTATAATGTTGCAGACTTGTGTTATTTTGTGAAAAAATTCATTTAACCGGCTGAGCCAAAGAGGCTGGCAGCATTTAATTGACAATATTGCTCCTAGGTAGGGGTTACAATCAAAAACAGAAAATAAGTTTTTGCACTTATTTATCCAGCGGAAGGGTTCTCACCACCGCTAGAAGAAACAACCTTATTGTTAATCCGATAAGAATTCAAATCGCATATTATTTCTACTATTAATTTTATAAAATTAAAAAATACAGCCAAGCCTGTCAAAATTATTCCTATTTCGAGAAACCACTCCAAATATATTATGCAACAGACACGTGTTGCACAACTAAAAAAATCAACAATGAAATTAAATCTATATAGCTGAATTATTAGTGCTCTGCACTAGGTGTCAGCAGTTGTACGGGGATTCGCTATTATAACACACGCATGCACACCCCCCACAAAGAAGGTAAGGAAAACAACAACAACAACAACAACAACAACAACAACAACAACAACAACAACAACAACAACAACAACACTTATTTCATCATTCTTGACTGTTGCGTCCTTTTTACTTTTTCACCCTAAGGTTCCTTTTCTCATATCGCATCACATTTCATTTACATTACAATACAGTTATTTACAATGGATATCACCGTAGAGACTTAGAGAATCTTCAATTAATGGCTACGTGCAAACACGCTATCTAATTATCAATTAATTGTATTTCAATCAACAATTTAGTTGATTTTTAGATGGTTTTTTTCACGTTTATTTTTATTTATTTATTTATTTATTTATTTATTTATTTATTTATTTATTTATTTAACGTCTATCCTATTCAGTTATAAAAACTGATTTACAAAGGAGGACAACTAAATAAATCTAATTACATAGATGCAGAAACAACAATAAATTACATTTTCGTAAATATTTGAAATAGTAGCATTACAACAACAATGCATTTAACACAAGAATTTTGGTAACAAATTGAATGATATTATATGCATAAAAAAAAAAAAAAAAAAGGGTGGAAGAATGAAAAGAAAAGAAAAGAAAGAAAAAGAAAAAAGAAAGAAAGAAAAGAAAGAAAAGAAAAGAAAAAACAGTAAAAAGAAAAACGAAAAGAAAAAGAAAAAAACTGATTTATTAGACGATCCCACTCAAACGAATATGAGGTTTGCCAAAAATCAGGAACAGCAAATCAGGGAGTATAATCAAACTTTCGCGGAAGAAACCACCGAACGCGAAATCTTTATTCTTGGGTTCAATCTTCATTTTTGTGTTCAAATCTTGACTCATATATATATATAATTATATCAGATATATAATTATTTAAAAAATTTCATGTCAAACTGATCACAGCAATGATACAGGACACCTAAATCAAGTTGCAAGCTCCATCAGTGGGCGGCAACCAGACAATCTAGGCAGAAAAATATAGTTGAAAATACATTGTTTATATCATAATCAAAGCAATAATGAACAAACAAAGAGAAAAGCAAAATCAATTATAAGAGCTTATGAAGGTAAATTAACATTACACAAACACACAGACAATAACCTACAAATAAATAGTAAAAATCAATTTTTTGCTCTTTGATTCATTATCATTGCTTCAATTTTACTTTCTTTCTTTACTTTATAATTCTTTCATGTGTAGTTTCTTTGAACAAGTATGGAAACAAGCTGTATATTCTAATTTTAATTCACGTCTATTTTTTAACTTGATATGCAAATGTGATAAATTTCGACACCTTAGTCTTTCTGTGATTTTGAGTATGTTAAATAGTATTTTTTTTCTGTTTCCAATACAAAAAAAAACATTTCTGTTGCAATTTGTTCAAGGTCAAAAATGATTTGCTCTACTGGTTTCAAGGGTGTGGAAATATCCTAATAAGGAAAAGGAAAGGGGGGATTATAATTGGGAATTTAAACAATGCATTTTTCGTTACTAAACAGAATAGTGTCGAGTGGAATAATCTACCTGAGAGCATTGTGGAAGAAGAGTACGCCAAAGTCGTTGTTAGACGAGTGAGTGAGCCATGTGCTGAGTACCCGGTAACATTCCCTTTCTTCACCCTAACTAAGGCCTCCCAAGCCTATCATAGGTTAGAGTGGTGCATTATGGCCTTACAGTTGACGCGCCCTTATACCAACTAAACTCAAAACTCTATTAATTATTTTTGGCGCTCGTCAACAGGCGAAATTATCTCTAACTTCTTTTCAGTGCGAAACTAGGGAGAAAGAATGAAATGAAAAGCTTTGCTCATCACAGCCGAAGACTTTTGAAGGAGAGCTTTGGCTGCCGTTTTTTTTTTTTTTTTTTGGGGGGGTTTAAGTAATGGATACACAATATGTCCCTAGATACAAGTCAACATGATACACCTGAATGCATATACTTGGCCGGTGCCGGCACGAGTAGGAACTCTTTTTAAAGTGTTGGGGGGGGGGGGGGGACATCTAAATTACCGATGACATACACCGTGGAGATACAAAATAAATACATAAACAAATATTATAAATTTCGGAATTACCATTTTCGCTTCTGCATGCTTGACACAACTAACCACAATAGGGAACTGTCCTTCATTACCAAATTTGAATATGTCCCTACTAATAACCTCATACCGACCGGTAAAGTTTTTTTTATGCGTCCTGCTTTTATTAGCGCTAACTGTGAGCGAGGAAAAATTTGAACCGGGCTTCGCGCCGGAAAACGGCCATGCGCCATTGCAGGTGGGCGTGACGTCATTGTGAGGTTCGCCGAGGCGGCGAGCTGGCAGTTCTGCCACTGAAAGCTTCCCCTCCTCACCTCACGATGACGTCACAACCAAAAGAGCGCGTACTTAAGTCTTTGTGCGGGAAGTCAAAACCCAGGAACTTTGAACATGGATAGAATCCACAGATTTTATTTTTTATAGTTTATTTTAATTGCGGTGTTTATTAAATTGATTATTATAAATTACTAAATACGTGTAAGATATATTTAAAACCAAGGACAGTTCCCTATTGTATGTGTCCTAAGTACGTTACTAGTTTTTCATTTGTGATGAACGTCAAACTGGATGGTGCTTTACATTCTGGATAACAGCGGAGATGGGGGGGGGGTTCCCTCATCCCCCTCCTTTCCTTCCTTCCTACGCACCGGTAAATAGTATTGCCAGGTTTTTCGTAAATTATCCTCCACTTAAAATATCATAACATTTGCATTTCAAAAATAATTAACCTAGTTTTTTTTTTTTTTACTAGTATTCTAGTCGCCACTTCCTTCATAAATCCCAACTAATCCCCCGCTTTGCACCCTCGGGTTTCCCACGAGAAATTAAAAAATAAAATCAATGGCTGAATATGGATATGACCTAAATTACATAATATGCCATTTTTGTGTTAAATCACGTGCACGTAAAATGCTCAATTTTCTACGTACATCCTTCATTTAAAAAAGCATTTAGTTAAAATTTTATACAGAATCACGGATGATAATTTTTTCAATCAAAATGTAAGAAATCATTTAATTTATAATTTTTTCGTCAATATTGGTGTCAGCTAATTGGAGAGCGCGACGAAGTTCGAGCTATGATAACAAGACCGCTCGCACTTTGTACAGTTCCTTTAACCTTGCATATTATTATTTATTCATAAGCAAACATTACATAATATTATGTTTCCGTGTAGCGATATGAAGTGGATGCAGGAAGCGAACCTGAAGTCCTTACACATTTGTGTCCTGCATTAATCGTAAATAAAACTAAAATAAAACTAAACTAAAACTAACAAACTTACATTGCATGACATGCATATCTTTTGATGAAAATGATGATATAAAAAGAAATCAAATACATTAAATTGATATCAGTCAAGTAATAAGAAACAAATTAATGAAAGTGGTTAGATAAAAGTGAAATACAATGATTATATTGATATGAGTAATAAAATAAGAATAATACTTATTGAAAATGATCAGATATGAAATATGTATGGAATGTAGTTCCCCTTCTACAGTCAAAATACCAGATTAATAGAATGTATTCTGTCCAGTTTTACTCTGTTTGATATTATCACAGATTTCATTTCGTCCACCACCACCCACCCCATGCTAGTGGAGGGGGGGGGGAGAGGTACACCCACCCAATATTAGGTGGACTATCAATGCATAAATTGTAATATTCGGTATCATAGAGTAGATTATGCACAACTTTGTAAAGATGCTAACCTAATGACGTTAGAAAACCGAAGGAACTATTCTGACATGGTTTACCTTTACAACATTGTAAATAATTTGACAAACACTAGTTCAATTCTTGGCAAATTAAATTTTTATATGCCTCCCGAACATACACGCCTTCATAAAACTTTTCAGCCAGCTCTAAAAGTCATCTCGACCTTCATAAAAATTCATGCATCAACAGAATATTGCAGCATTCATTTAATATGCTAAAACCTCTTGAAGGAACATACATTGATCTCTACTCTCTGATCACTCAAGCTTTAGGATATTAACATTATAATTTATTCACTTTAGCTTTTTTTCCATTTTGTCTCTTCTTTCATATCCACTTCTCTCTTCTTTTCTTTCAAGAATATCTCTTCTTGATTTTAATTTTTAATAATTTTGATAGTTTCACATTTAAATTGCCAATTTCAAATATGTTTAAAAGAGTTACAATTATATTATTTTGTGTATATTGTATATTTTAATGTCTATAAGTATATGTTTTCTATCCATTATGCCATGATTTGCACTTGTGGAGTATTGTTTTTAATTAATTAAATAAATAAATAAATAAATAAACAATAAAAATGTGCAAAGATAATGAAATACAACAATATACCTCCTGCACATTGAATATTTTTTGTCCTTGAATTCAAGGAATCTTGAACGAAACATTGAACCGTTTAATTCGGGCTTTATACTTTTTTATGATTTTAGTTCAATCAAATACATTTTCTGATAAAAGTCGCACTTATTCAATAAGAACTCTATAGACTTCAAAGTTTTCAAAATATTGTTTTGACTTCATTCGGTAGTTACGAATTGCGTGTGTTTTAAAACTTGTTTCAAATCAAGATTCTGTGTGACCAATGCACGAGTTAATTGTGAAGTGACGACAGTGGGAAACAGATCTCTGTATTTGCCCACTACGCACATCAACGCGAGAAACAACGTTCGAGGCCGTATTTCAATATTCACCCATTACTCCCATGATGTGGGGTGTGGTGATATTGTTATTTATTTCGACATTTTTACGAGTATCCATTATAACTTTTTTTCGGTTCGTTGAGCAATATTGTCGAAACGCATTGTTGCGGAAGAGTTCGGTATTTAAAAAAAAACATTTTTCATTTTTCCATTTTTGGTTTGTTTTATGAAATTGCATTTTACATCTCATCTTCCCGCCAAAAAATTTCGCATGATGCCAAGTTGCAAGTATAAACGTAACTTTCCAAATGGGTTAAATGTTGATTGGACACTAGACCAAATTATTTTTCAATCTCTGTTAAGGGCCCGTATACCCGTATTCCCCTATACTACCAATGTTAAATTACCCAAACTCATCTACCTTTCCCTATTGAACTATGCAGCATACAATTTTTTTTACATGTACTACAACACCTGTCTTATTTACTTTGAAATTAGCCTCTTTGAAAATATATTTTGCTCTATTTGTTATAACTAGGAAACGCTCAGTTGGACGCGTTGATAAGCGAGCACGTGCTATAGCTAGACCCACAATGCACATTTTTTTAAATTTTAAAATTTGCGACGTTCGCTGTCCACAGGGCCATGTTTCCGATATGATTTATTATTGCATAAAATCCACCGCCATCTAGAGGACCTTGACTCATTGGGAAAAATATTTAGGCCTAAACTCTTTGGTGACAAATAATAGACTGCTTCCTCGAAAGTATTTTGATTACTTCTAGGTGGCAGTGCATTAGAAACTTCGCGCGTCTTTTCGTTGCCATGGCAACGTTACTTTTGTTATAATGTAATTTCCATCTACACTACTTATCGGATCAAACTAAAATTAACATATTCGTGACCGGACGGACATTCTAAATGATTTGGCTATCTCAGATTTTGTCGCCGGTTAGTTTGAAAAAAAAACTTTCGATTAACTTTAATGTAACTTTTTAACTTTTTGAACGATTTTGCCACAAAACTAATGGCATTCAATCGAGAACAAAGCTTGCGGATGGTCAAAATTTCAACTCGATCCGAGCCTCCGTTCGAACGTTATGGCGAGACTACAACAAACAACAAAAAAAAAACAAA
>JAMZAV010006625.1:0-24285 GCA_024449915.1 Sweltsa coloradensis | reverse complement strand
CGGGGCGGTGTGGTCTTCGTTCTTAAACCCCCCTCCCTTTTTCGTTTGATAAAATCTTTTTTTTTTTGAGAATTTAGAAGACTTCATCTTCTCGATTCGAAAAATAATTAAGGGTTCTTACGAAAAAATCTAAATTTTATATATTTAGATATATTACCTTGCTGATTTACAAAAAGCCTCTAAATAAATATAGCCTACCAAAACTGTAAAAAATAAAAAAATTCAACTGTTAAATGCAATTTATAGCCTGGTCTATTAAATATAAAACTACAAAAAATGGTATAAATAATAAAAACTAAATTCCCCTTCAAGCATTTGTAACGCACTAGTAGATCAAGATCAGTAAAAAAATTAGAGGGAAATGTTTGTATTTCAGCGGCAAAAAATTTAACCAGCACTTATCCGAGCGTGACAGCTTGAAACCCCAACAATTTGGGGTTATTATTTTTATTATTATTATTATTATTATTATTATTATTTTATTATTATTATTATATTTTTTTATTATTATTTTATTTTTACTATTATTTTTTTATTTTTTGTAAAACAAAAATCGACAGATTTTACAAATTTAAACACCGTTAAACCAACGCTGGCTGGTAAGTAATGCAACTGGAGAATCTCAAATTCATTTCTAGGATGGATAAACTATAAATAAGACCCCCCCGCCCTCCCCCTCATATTGTACCGATAGAATAAAAATGATGGTCTTAAAGGGTATTCACCCAGTAAACAAAAAAAATAAATTTTCTAGTGTGTAATCAAAAATTGTTTAACAAAAAATTTATAGGTTAAAAAATCCTTTAAAGACTTTTTCCCAAATAGGCCTAACCTGACTCTCACAGATTTTGGACCCAAAGTTTAAAAAAAAATTTTTAAAAATTCCCAATTCGAATAATATTTTAAAACTGTTTTTTAAAATATTGGGATTTCCATAAAATGTAAATCAATTTTTTAACGAGAAAGCCCACCTGTTTCCCGCAAGAAAAAACAAATAAATGGTGTTTTCCAAATGAGCTTAAGATAATTTTTAATGTTTCATTTTTATACTAATTTTTTTTATATCTCGATGATATTTTTTTAAAAAATAATTTTGCATTTTTTTTTTAAAATTTTGATATATTTAAATGAGTTTTTTTTTTGCACTCTTCTGGAAAGTAATACCCAATTTCATAGCGGATTAAAACATACATTTCATACATACATAATACAACATCAACTACATACATCCATACTTACATACATACATACATACAACAAAATTTAAAACATACATACATCATACATTAATACATACATACATACATACATACTACATACATAATACATACATCAACATACATACTCAACTACATACATACTACATACATAAAACATACATCATAAATAAATACCTACATACATACTACATACATACATATATAAAAAAATTATAACAACTGTTTTAAAACACTCATCTCAACTTTACCATTCTAAACCCCCGCATATCGCCCTTTAAATGTTTCAACAAAATATTAAAAAAGCAAAGTACACGTCAAAGCCCCATACATATTTTTGTAATTCTATTTCCCACGTGCATTTTTCAAGAAAATATTAAACGGGGAAAAGAACAAACGTGCTTTTTTTTTTTAGCCAGTTTAGTTAATAACGGATAAATTTTTTTCGCTGTATATTAAAGTTATTTTGATCATTTGATTTTAGGGCCTACTAAAGTTGTTTTGATTATGATTGTTGCATTAAGTATAACAGACAGTGAAAATGCACATTTTTTCATATATAACTGTACGTGAGTTACCATCAACGATCGGCGTTTTTAATTTTTAAATAAAAATCATACTCACTCCAATTTTAGTAGATTTTTAATTTTTTTTTTTCTCATAATATGGGAATGCACGTTATGGGTGGGGTCTTTGAAAAAAAAAAAAATTATTAGTTTGGACAAATATGTAAAGCATTTAAGTTAGTAATATTATAACAGAAACATAATGGTTTTATCTGTATGGATTTTTACATTGTTTTTGTTCCTTGGGCGTTTTCCTACATCAAAGTTTATATTTTAACCCCTGGAAATAAACACCAACAGGCAAGTGCTAAAAAAAATCGTTGAAATGTACATTAAAAATGTTTCATTTCATCTGCTTTAACTATCCTGGTGCTCCAAACGCGTTTTACTTTCAACGTTTAATTAAACCCCACAAAGTTCGTTGTTCATAAAAAAAAAAATTATCAGGAATTAAACATTTAAAAATGTATATTTTTACAAAGGGTTTTTACTTTTATGTGGAATTGCGAAGATTTTTTGGTATCAAAAATCACGAAAAAAAAAATTTGAAAATAATACCAAACTTTTAGCATAAAAAGGTGAAAGATTTTTTTACAAACATCTGGACAAAAAACCCAAATTTTCATTCTGTAGTTATTGCTTAAAAAGGCTTCACTGGGTGTCCCAATAAAGTTTCTACTCTGGCTTAGTTCGGATTTCTTTTCCCCCATAGGGAAACTACCCCTTTACGTAAACCCACCCCAACGTGCACGTTGTGAAATGGCGTCCCAAAACAACCTAAAATAGAACCAAAAGTCTGACTGCTAAAATTTTTAAGTTGTTAATGAGCAAAGTTGGGTTTGGAAGTTTGGGTTTTATTTTAGGAGTTGTGGTCACTGAGTTGTGGTGTCCTTGTCATTATAGTGGCAACCATCCCAGCTGAGAGTGACCCCACTAGCCACCCTGGCGTGGGGCGGCAAAGAAAAGTTGTTTTTGGCGGATGAGCTTGCGTGTCTAAACCCAGTCGAACTCCCCCCGGGGTGGGGACTTCAACCGGCACGAGATAAAGAAAAAGAGTCGTCAATTTAAGGACGTCCGAAGTTGGTTTTTCGGTATTTTTGGGTGTTGGTCTTATGGTTAAAGGGTCCGTTTAAGACAGAAGTTCTTTTAAATTCTTATGGGACTTCATCCCAGTTCAGGTGGGATTGACCTTGGACTTTGGGCCTTTCCCAACAACGAGACACATAATACATTCAATGGTTGTTCCCATTTAGCCCAGTAATTTTCGCCCCCTGTCGCGGGTGGAATCGTGATGTATTTTTATTTATTTTTTTATTTACTAAAAAAAAAAAGTTATCAAACCCCTTGGTAAGATTATTCAATATCGTGCTAGAACTATCAAAAAAACCGAAATTTCCCTGAGTCAAAAAAGCTGCGCGCTCTCCCCAAAGGGCATTCAAAGTTGTAGGGGGGGACGCTTGTTGGAAGGGGTGTAAAACGCGGAAACCATTTACTTTTCAAGTATACTACAAAAATCGGGTGGGGTGGTCAGTTTCTGAAAATGAAAAATTGAAGGCTCAGTTCAGAGAAATTTTGTTCACTATAACTCTTTTCGAAAATATTGTTTTTAAAAAAAACCAATTTTTTTCATTGTCATTGCTTGGAAAATAATGATACGTGGCTACAATACACAATGGGGAAAACAAACTGGCTTGCTACAGTCGTTTTCGTTCTTGGGTCGGGACAGGATTTATAGAGGGGGAGGATCCCGATAGGTGCGACCCCGGGGGGGTGGGTGTTTCATTGCCAACGAAAGAAGGGGAGTGAAGGGTTTTGAAGAACTCATTGATCTTTGATTTCAGCTTCATCAGTTTATTTCTCCTCGCATAAGCACCTTCCCCCCTCTTACCCCTTCATTTTCCCCCCCCTCCCCCCCACTTACTGCGACACTCCAAAACCTTCAATCCCCCCTTTAATGTGACGCCCTTTTTCCCAAAAAATTTTATTCCCGTGAGTAATGAAAATACAGAAAACGGGTTTAAAAACAATTTAAAATATATTTACGGACAGATTTACAGTTTAAATGATTTCAGAGTTTTAAATTGAAACGAAAAGTAAAATTTTATCCATCTGTGGGTCACGTCATCATTCACAGTCTCAAGACAACGTACAACTTAAGTCGTTTATTTTTTTTTCTTTCCCCGAGTTCCATCATATGGATTAGTTATTTACAAAAAAATTTTTTTTAAAATTTTTTATCAACGCCGTACACTTTTTGGCTTAATGTGTCAACGGGTTTTGGGAACGATTTCAAAGAAACGAATTGGTTGACGTCAATTTTAAAGTGGACGATGAGTAATGGTGTGAAAGATGAAAATGATGTTGAACTTTAATGAAACGATAAATTTTATCCGCTACAGTTTTTGTGAGGTTTTTAAACGGATGCGGGGGGGGTTTGGGATTATAGTACTCTCCAATGCCATAGTATTTTTGCCCCTTTTCACTTTTAAATTTTCTGCGCTTTATGTTACTGGGCATGTAAAAAAGCAAGTCTTAAAGAATTAGAAAACTTTTTGGCTAATAAAAGTTAGAAAAACTACATTTTAAATTGTTACTTAATTATTGTGTAAACCCAATGAGTTTAAAAAATGATTTGCAAAGGGGTTAACTAACTAAAATTAGTACGTACATCAATCACACATAATAATTTAAAAATAATTAAAAAGCTAAAATTTAAAAATAAACATAATTGTATTTATTTGGGTTGAAAGAAGTCAACGTTGCTCCAAAATAAAGCTCAGTTTTACTTATCGACAATATATTGCCGTGCTCGTCAATGTTGAGTCACCTTGTGTTTTATCTATGTTCGTATTTATCATTGCGCGTTTTGTACTCAGTGGTATTATTTAAGGGCTGCTTCCCATAGTCCACTTCACTACCACGTTCGGTGCCACAGAGAGGGTTGGGCAATGTATTTTATTTATTGTTATTTTCCCGCCCAGATATAGGGCAATAATACTGCCCTCTGCAGCCTATACATTAACAAAGAAACATACATCTTTAACACAAGTATTATAAATGAGAGGACAAAATAATCATGCCATACAATGAAAGATAAACATTAAAAATCAAAAAATTAATGTCATGGTGCTACAATGGCACTGCGAGGCGCAAGAATAGCTAAAACAAAAAAAGAGATCAACATAAAATACAAATAGATTGTGGTAAATACTCCTAGACAATAACAGGAATACAAGAATACAAACAAGGATGGGCACATGACAAGAAAAAAAAAACTGATTGTGGTTCTCTAGGCATGGGGCACACCAATAGACACGCACACCGCGAGGAGGTGAACACCCCGCGTGCACTCGCGGAGGTAGGAACCGTTGAGTACCGCGCTCCAGGTACCACATGGCTCTCGTCGAGGAAGTCACCTGGGGCCGGCGACCACAGGGAGGGTATCCGCGTGGCTCGGGTACTGGTACCGAGGTCGTTGGCGGCGGTGGCGGGCAACAGGAGGGGCGTAGAGGTGATCCAGGAGAGCTGTGCGTTTCCCGGGTGGTCGTTCACACCACTATATAGCTTTCCAGGGTGGCCACTAGCTTTCACAAGTACACCTATAGAACGTGTTACGTACAGATAGTGTCCGTGTGAACCAGGCGTAGATGTCATGTTATCAGCAAGTTAAGAAAACAAAGCGCGTCAATAAATTAAGTCTAACAAGGGTTTTAGGCTCGATAAAAGTATACTTCAGAATAAGCTAAATACATACAAATGCACATAATATTTAATGTGAAATTTCACATCTGTGACGCGTGGCGAGCTTGGCCGATAACGGTAGTCACAATGCACATACCTAGCATTGTTTGCTGAGCATATCTAAAACTTAATCTCCAAGATTTGTCGCATGCATGCGCGTCGTTTGACGTAGCTCAGGGTTTTGTACGATATGATCAAGGGGGTATGAATAATGTAAGGAGACCAGCATGCGCTATCTGGGGCTGTACAAATGAACGGGGCCCGTTTTGAACGTCTCTGATCGAGTTTTTCGCAGTATTTGCTGCTTCTCGTTGGTGCTGACCAATATGGCGGCTACTAACACATAGCGTTTTTCGCAGTATCTACTCCTTCTCGTTGGTGCTGACCACTATGGCGGCTACTATGGCGGCACTGAACCAGCTGGTATTATACTTAATACGTTGATAATAACTCTTGTATTAATATGAGATAGAATAATAAAGAGGTGAATGAAATTTTTTGTTGAGTGCTGCGTTTTTGTTTTTTTTGGGAATGTTCATAGCTTTGACAAAGAGCTTTAATAATACCGACGACCTTGCTTTGGGTTCGAGGCTTTCGCCGACCACCTATTGTCGTTCAAAGTGGCTATGGTTTTGACGACGCCACACTGCCTCCTTACATTATTCCTTCCTCCTTGGTCAAAACCATAGCCACTTTGAACGACAATGGTGGGTCGGCGAAAGCCTCGAACCAAAGCAAGGTCGTCGGGATTATTAAAGCTCTTTGTCCCAAAGCTATGAACATTCCAAAACAAACAAAAACGCAGCAATCAACAAAAATTACATTTTACCATTTATTATTCTATCTCATTAATACAAGAGTTATTATCAACGTATTAAGTATAATACCAGCTGTTTCAGTGCCGCCATAGTAGTTCGCCATATTGGTCAGCACCAACGAGAAGGAGTAGATACTGCGAAAAACTCTATGTTTTTGTAGCCGCCATATTGGTCAGCACCAACGAGAAGCAGCAAATACTGCGAAAAACTCGATCGGAGACGTTCAAAACGGCCACGTTCATTTGTACAGCCACAGATAGCGCATGCTGTCTCCTTACATTATTCATACCTCCTTGTTTGACGGCGCCACACTGCCTCCTTACATTATTCCTTCCTCCTTGGATATGATGTGTCTTACCCGTATCATAAAATCGTATTCCGATTATATCAAGGAGCGTTTAGCATTGTTAAACAAAAACGGCATTAACATATTTTGTTTAAATAGGAAAACATAAGTTTGACGGTGTTTTATTAAGGAATTTAACCAATAGGCATTACGTAATCACAATTTCCAAAACAACGTTCTAAGATGTGTATTTCTAAAACGGAGATTAAATTATTTTGACATTCCTTCCACTCTTTGGTCTCCGAAGATGCGATAACAGCGATGCAAAAGAAAACATTCGAGAAGTAATAACACACAACAGTGAAATGTCTAGAACAAATTAATATAACTTAAAAGTTAAAATTATGCGTCGTTTTTGCTCTTTATAGATCTCAACTAGTATTGACTAACATTGCTAATTTATAGAATATCATTTGTATAATAATAACTCCGTTATAACTGCGAACGTGTTAACTATGAACGAGAATAAATGTTTTTCATGTTGCAAACATAAAAATAAAATTGTGCAATGGCACCAAAAATAAATGATCAAGTACTGCCAAATCTATGTGTTACCAGTAAGCGCTATTTGGTGAAACTCCAACTCAGTATCTGATTCAAGATCTCACAATAAACAATATCGTTCGATTAGCCTCGCTGTACGTGCAGAACGTGCAGCTATACAATCACCATAAAGGCCCCACCATAAACACAAGGTTGTAGTCCTCTCTCCAGTATTGAAAGAAATCCAATCAGAAGTCGATGTAGTCATGAATGTGGTTTAGACTTGAAACGAGACTATGCCTTGAGAGCGAACGTTTGCAACGTTGGTGATGGTATCTGGACGGCGGTGCATGGTTACGTTTGCAACGTTGGTGATAGTATCGGACGCGGTGCATGGTTACGTTTGCAACGTTGGTGATAGTATCTGGACGGCGGTGCATGTTTACGTTTGCAACGTTGGTGATAGTATCTGGACGGCGGTGCATGGTTACGTTTGCAACGTTGGTGATAGTATCTGGACGGCGGTGCATGGTTACGTTTGCAACGTTGGTGATAGTATCTGGACGGGCGGTGCATGGTTACGTTTGCAACGTTGGTGATGTATCTGGACGGCGGTGCATGGTTTCGCTTGCAACGTTGGTGATAGTATCTGGAACGCGGTGCATGGTTACGTTTGCAACGTTGGTGATAGTATCTGGACGGCGGTGCATGGTTACGTTTGCAACGTGTGTGGATAGTATCTGGACGGCGGTGCATGGTTACGTTGTGCAACGTTGGTGATAGTATCTGGACGGCGGTGCATGGTTACGTTTGCAACGTTGGTGATAGTATCTGGACGGCGGTGCAGGGGACGTTTAAACTTTGGTGAAGTATTGGACGGCGGTGCAGGGTTTTACTTTTGCAACTTTGGGTGATAGTATCTGGCGGGGGAGGGTTACTTTTTGGCACGTTGGTGTGTATCGGGACGGGGTGCAGGGTTACGTTTAAACGTTGGTGATAGTATCGGGCCGGGGGGGTGCTTTGGTAGTTTGACGGGTGATGTATCTGGAGCCCCCCCGGGTGCGGGTTACGTTGAACTTTTGGTGATAGTATCTGGGACGGCGGTCATGGTTACTTTTGCAACGTTGGTGATAGTATCGGCGGCGGGCATGTTACGTTTGAAAACTTTGGTGATAGTATCTGGACGGCGGGGATGGTTACGTTTGCAAGTTGGGTGAGGGTATTGGGGACGGGGGATTTTTTTATTTTGAACGGGGTGTTTTGGGAGGGGTGATGGTTTTTTTGGGAACGTTGGGTGAAGTCTGGACGGGGTCAGGTTTTCTTTTTGAAAAGTTGGTGATAGTATTGGACGGCGGTGCTGGTTTACGTTTGCAACGTTGGTGATAGTATCTGGAGGGCGGGCAGGGTTTTACGTTGCAACTTTGGTGATAGTATCGGACGGCGGTGAGGTTACTTTGCAACTTGGTGAAGTATCGGACGGCGGGGCATGGTTATTTTGAAACCCCCGGGGGGGATGTTTACGCTTTGCATGGTTTGTTTGAAGGGTTTGTTAGTTCACGGGGTGATTTTATTTGACGGGTGATGTTTCTGGACGGGGGGATGTTACGGAAAGTTGGGATGAAATCCTGGACGGGGGTGCATGGTTACGTTTGAAACGTTGGGATAGATCTGGACGGGTGCAGGTTTACGTTGCAACGTTGGTGATGTAGGGAAAGGCGTGCAGGGGTTACGTTTGAAACTTGGTGATAGTATTGGACGGGGGGTGCATGGTTCGTTGCAAGTTGGTGATAGTATCTGGAGGGGTGCAGTGGTATACGTTGGCATTTGTGTATTTGCAGGTGCATGTTACGTTGCGGTGTTGTATCTGGAGGGTGCATGGTTGTGAACGTTGGGTGTTAATCGGGAGGAGGTGGTTCTTTGCAATTGTGGTTTGTGCGGCGGTGCTGGTTACTTTGCACGTGGTGATAGTATCTGGACGGCGGTGCATGTTACGTTTGGAACGTTGGTGATAGTTTGGGGCGGTGTGGTAAGTTTCGGCACGTTGGTGATAGTTCTGGACGGGGTGATGGTTACGGTTTGAAGTTTGAATGTATGGACGGGGGTTGTTTTTCAACGTTGGGATAGTATCTGGACGCGGTGCATGGTTCGTTTGCAACTTGGGATAGATCTGGACGGCGTGCATGGTTAGCTTGCAACGTGGTGATAGTATCTGGACGCGGTGCATGGTTACGTTTGAACGTGGTGATAGTATCTGGACGGCGGTGATGGTTACGTTTGCAACGTTGGGATAGTATCTGGACGCGGTGCATGGTTACGTTTGCAACGTGGTGATAGTATCTGGACGGCGGGGCATGGTTACGTTTTGCAGGCGGGGATGAGTTGCACGTGTGTATTGGACGGGGTGATGGTACGTTTGAAAGGGGAAGTATGAGGCGGTGCAGGGTTACGTTGAAGTTGGTGTTTACTGGACGGGGTGCATGGTTGTGCAACGTTGGTGATGTACGGCGTGCATGGTTCGTTCAGGTGTGATGTGTGGGCGGTGCTGGTTGTTGCAACTTGGTGATGTATCTGGCGGCGGTGCTGGTTCTTTGCAAGTGTGTGTATGGACGGCGGTGCATGGTTCGTTTGCAACGTTGGTGATAGTATCTGGACGGCGGTGCATGGTTACGTTTGCAACGTTGGTGATAGTATTGGACGGCGGTGCATGGTTACGTTTTCAACGTTGGTGATAGTATCTGGTCGGCGGCATGGTTACTTGAACGTTGGTGTAGTTTGGCGGCGGTGCATGGTTACGTTTGCAAGTTGGTGATAGTTTCGGGGTGTTGGTAGGGTTGCAAGTTGTGATGTATCTTGGGGTATGGTACGTTGCAACGTTGGTATAGTATCTGAAAGCAGTGGGGGTTATTTGCAAAGTTGGTGTTTGTATCTGGACGCGGGGGTGGTTACGTTTGCAACGTTGGTGATGTATCTGAGCGTGCATGGTTCGTGGACGTTTGGTGTAGTTACGTTGGGGTATCGGTACGGTGCATTGGTGATATTTTGGTACGGGGTGATGGTACGTTTGCAACGTTGGTGATAGTATCTGGACGGGTGCGGTTACGTTTGCAACGTTGGTGATAGTATCCGGACTGCGGGTGCATGGTTACGCTTGCAACGTTGGTGATAGTATCTGGACGGCGGTGCATGGTTACGTTTGCAACGTTGGTGATAGTATCTGGACGGCGGTGCATGGTTACGTTTGCAACGTTGGTGATAGTATCTGGACGGCGGTGCATGGTTACGTTTGCAACGTTGGTGATAGTATCTGGACGGCGGTGCATGGTTACGTTTGCAACGTTGGTGATAGTATCTGGAAAGCGGTGCATGGTTACGTTTGCAACGTTGGTGATAGTATCTGGAAAGCGGTGCATGTTTCTAATCTCGCGAGGTCACCGAGAACCATCACATGGCCGTGCTGCCCCATGGAAATGAAATGTAAATTATTAAATTAATAATATTTTAAAACCAACTTACCATTCGCTTCAATATGCTATAGCAATGGGTAACTACAGCAAACTACTAACAACACAAACTACAAGTCGTTTAAACTTAATATATACTATATATTCCCCGGCGGAGGCACTTTTTTAATTTCTGTCTGTAGCACCATTATATAAAACGGCTTTATACGTGATCAAACGTGTTCATTAAAAAAAAATCATCTTTACAACAAAGGAATTTTTCATTTCCTTTGATATTCGTAGTAATGGATTTCAGCTGCATTTATAGTGAGCTTATTATGATGGAGCTTCCATATTATAATAATACTTTTTTTGGGTTGCATACTTGCGGGGAGGCAAATCAAGTATTTTTGGCTGTGACATAATTATTTTCAAAAAAGGCTACAAAAGTAGCACATTACCTTTTTTCTATGTTCAGTTCTCGATGACTGGGGCTATTAAATTGACGGTGCAAACACTATTACTAAATGTATTGTCAAAATACAGACAACCTACAATAGAACTGTTTTTTTATTACAACATTTATTTCTGTTGTTGTTATTAATGAGCCACACAACATTTATTATTCAGAAAACATCCTTTACCGTGTTTGGGAGTTGAAAGCAAAAAGCATGTCTAGATTTTTTTATCCCAACCATTGCATTAAAAAAATAGCCAAACGGATTTTATTTCAAAGGATAATAATATTTGCTACAATATTTTATTTAAGCAAAACATTCGCGCAAATGTGTTTTGGCAATACTAAAAACAGATAAGGGACACTCGAGAGGGGCATATACACCATAGTTTGATATTTCCGCTGCTTTTGATAGTGTTATTTTACTTTGAAATATAAGAATAATGTTTCCATTACAAGTTGAACCAAACTTGTATAATAAGCCTTGCTATGGAACTATACTGGCATACTTAGAAGAGATTCATTATTGTAAATATTATGATCTAATTGTAACGTAGAACTCTGTTGTCTCTGTATGTCCATCGATGATATTCACCTCTCTCATATTGTTTTCAATTCCTGTAAAGATGACCTTATTTTATCATTATTCTGAAGCCTTCGCCCATTTTTTGCGAAACTATTTATATAACAATTGTAATTAGTTTATAGTTTTTGAAATGTATTTTTTTTGTATTCTATTAGACTGAATCCTTGTGGTCATTTAAAAGAATCCTTGTGGTCACCCAACAATGGTAGGTCAGCAGCCAATTAATTGGTTTCCTCTCAATCTTATTGAGGGCCTTGGAAAACCCTTTCATCGAGGATTGTCCGGGGTCGGAATCGTCGAGACAATATATTATCAAATTTATAATAATTAGTTTTCTTTTATATAGTGGTATTCTTATTCGATGAGTGGGAATTCAGGTAGAAGTGATTTATTATTTACAACCTGTTTGATAAGATACGTAAGAAGTATTTATTTTATACAAACTCCAATATATAAGAAGTAAACAAAATAACGTTCAATCTTTAATAATAGTAAATAAACTGATTGACTTGTTGTTCTGGCTGGGAGTTTTAACCTCGAATTGAAATAATTATTGTATTGTATGCAATACTACACAATAACACGGAAATTACCATAAATCGCATTAGCAAAGAGGCATCACATAGCATGCCACTCTCTCACCTTCAATTAATTTGTTGTATAGTTTAGATTCACAATGTATTCTACGTAGTATCATCCTTGCCAATGTGGCGTCTAATTAAAATCCCTCAGTATCAGCACCTTCTATTCTTTGTGTCGCTAGAGACTGAGGACTGAGAAGTTGGTTTCATGTTGCATAACAGTGTGTTTAATTTCCTATCACTTTGTTTCCAACAAACATGTTAACGCAACCGTATAGGTATTCAATAACCGAGTTAACCAAGTATGTAATTTTTGTGTTTTTGGTTATTCGCTTATGTGATGTAATATTATAATGATAGCCTGAAGTATAATTGTTTGCGTACGTATATATTCACAACTTTGAAGCTCATTCCATTAGTTTCTGGGCGCCGTTGGCGATGTTTTCTCTTGTGAAATAATACGCACACCGCACAAGACAATAATAATTTGTGGCTACGTATGAACCGCGGGCACCATTTGAGGCGGTGTACGTCAATGAATTCATTATTTCTGACGTCACGAAACGAGAACACTTATTAGAAGATCAACTTGTAGGCCCTACTTACTTTCTGACACTATAATAGCACACGCGCAAAAACTCTAAAGAAAAGCGTATAATTCACATTGCATCGACATCGTTAAAAAAGATTAATAAATTTTGTCTGCAGTTATTTTCAACTTTGATATTTTGGGAAACAAATTATTTTTTTGATTAGTTGGATGAGCGTAGCGAGCGAAGCGAAGATTCCATTTCACTACACCGGAGAAAAAAATCCGGAATGTTTTTTTTTTTTCTTTATTTTCTGTATTTTTGTGTCTGTTAACACGATTCCGGCTTAACCGATTCTCCAATTGCAATGAAATTTTATTGAGGCCTTTGAAATCTCTGAACTTAGAACTGCCACGTTTTTAAGCACAATCGGAAAATTATTTCTCATGAAAATCGTAATTTTACAATTTTTTATGACTTAAAAAAAAATTTCGACTTATAACACCTACATGCTTTATCCGATTTTAATGATTTTTTCACAGAACCTTAATTTTATGAATTGAGGTATTCGTGTGAAATTTGAGCGCAATCAAAAAATTATTTCTCATGAAATTCGAAATTTTACGTTTTTTTTATTTTTTTAAACAATTCTTTGGCCTATAACACCTACATGCTTTATCCTATTGTAATGATTTTTTCACAGATCCTTAATTTTATTTATTTAAATATTCGTGTTAAATTTGAGCGCAATCAAATAATTATTTCTTATGAAAATTTCAATATTACGATTTTTGTTTTTTTAAAATTACGATTAATTAAAAAAAAAAACTAATTTTTAATTTAATTTAATTAAATTTAAAAAAAATCTTCAACTTAGTAATGATTTTTTTCACAGAACAATAGAAAATCCGCATAACACATGGCAGCTCAATACACCAATTACGCTCATCCAACAACGCGGCGGGACTTAAGCGTTTTCCTAGTATAAAAAATAATTTATCTTTCTTCAAATCCTCATGTCGGTATCTTTGTTGTACAAGTGAGGCTAAAGGTTGTCGATCACAAGTACAGATAACTTATTTGATCTGTTATCTGTGACACACGTCGTTACAGCATTTATCACCATGCTTTGTTTATCGGAAAGTATTGAGTAAATAATCAATCTCAAAATGTATGTCTATTGTTCGATTCTAAATGTAGGTGATTGAGAACTTTTGACATCGCCATGTGACGTCATTATTGTCTATGTCGATGTTTTCTTTTACAAGCAGCTTAGAGGAGGACAATCAAGAAATTGCCAGTCTTTTGTGTTATCATCTATTCTGAGTATTGAGGGAAAAACGGGCACGGGCCCGGGGGTAGCCTTAGAGGGTATTTAACAAAACTCTCAAATATATTAATTCAGTTGCTAACTAGTAATGAATTTAGCAACTAACAGAAAAAATATTGGTGGCCCACCATGACTTCCCCCAAAAATTGTCAAACATGAAAATTTTCGAGCAGGTCCCCATCGACAAAAATCTCCCATAAGAAATAACATGGGGACGATCTTTATGCCCTTTACCTTAGAGGATTTTGATCCAAAAAAATATTGGCTATTATTGACGTTTTCTCTTTCAGCCTTTTTGTAAAAATTCTATTATTTGTTTTGTAATTTGGCAAGTGTTGGTCAAAATTTGGGTTACCAAGATGGGGTGATTTTGGATGCATATTTGCGTGTTGAGGGTTTATTTTGGGGACAGTTTCAAGACCACGATGTAAAAAATGGGCCATTTCGATTGGTACATAGCTCTTTTATTTATTGGACCAAAAAAGAAACAAGCCCAAAGCCGATTCAAAGAAATTCCAAAACACCAATTTTCGCCAATTTCTGGTTTAAAAAAAAATTAAAACTCGTTTAAACACAGTTACAAGTAAATTTTTTAAACTTCATTTTTAGTGTTAAAATTGTGCATGATCATGTGTTAAATATTTTTTTTTAGTAATAGCCCCCTTTTAAACCCCAATGTCGCGGGAAAGGACATGTTGTATTTTCATACTTTGTTTTAAATTTACACCTAATCCATTTATCTAAAATTTTTATTTATTTTGTGCAATATAATACAACACGTAGGCGGTAAGATTGAGTTGCGTGTTGAATGATGATTCGCTCGGTTCTTGTCAATGAACGGACGTAAAAGGTCGTATTTATCACTGTCAGGGGGGAACGTGGTGACGACGCAACACCCGGTAGACTTAAAGGGGCCCGGCCTCCCACGGGTTGTTTGATGAGAAACCCTCAAAGCTGGGCTGCTCTCCGAGAACGCACCTGTAAGCTCCTTAAGCCTCGCGGGTGCCCTGGCATTCCGTTGCTGACCACAGTTTCAAAAACTCCCAGAGCTTTATAAAAATTGGATGGGTGGGTCGTGGGCGGTTAAAGCTAACCCATTTGGTATTTTTGTGATTGAAGCCCTTCAATTCCCGTTTTGTTCACATTGGTTAAAACCTATTCGTTTACTTTCACCCGTTATGGAGCCTCGCCGCAAAAACAGGATCGAGTTTTGAAGAAACTTGCGTTCTTTTTTTATTCCATTTTGTTGGAGCACAAGACGTCGTGTACTTTGACTATAAACTGTGAAACGATTGAACCAGTATGAACTTACTTATGAGTTAAGAGTAATTTTATTTATTTTAATTCCTTTTTTTTAAAAACATCAATCAAAATGGAACATTTTAAAATGCAATCAACATTTTTTTACACAGAACAAATTCTTCGCATTAATAATTTCTGAATAGAATGTGGCAATACTAACAGCTAAAGATTAAGAAGTCACACTGCGCACGCGCCTCTTCTCATTCCATCTTTCCAAGTAAGACAGTTCCTGCTAGCTAGTGTCATTCATTTATAGCTATCGGTGCCATATTTTTCACTCGTTCTTTCAAATCACTCGTTTGGCTTTGAAACCAAAATAATACTTCCTCTATAATGTTAATAAATATTGCATTTCAAGTTTAATAAGGTTTAATTTCTTATTTTCTAAAGTTGTAGATGGATGATACTGAATGTGTTGTTGGTGATCTTGGGGTCAGGAGGTCAGCCTAACTTCACATCTTTATACCCGCACCTCCACCAACTACGAGATTTTAATGCGCAAGTGCGAACTGAAACGTTATTTTAGTTGTATATCCCTCTTAAAATTTGTTCCTCTACCAAACAAAGATATTTAAACATGAAAAGAAACGTTGTAAACACTGTACTATTAAAGATTACTACATATTATCCATTTCGTTACTCGGTTACCTGTTTATTGGTGAAACTTATCACTTCAAAGCATATAACTCACAATCACTTTCATAGCTTCACGCTTTAAATTACACTAATATGTCATGGCAAGATGTTGATACAGTCTGTGTTGATGGTATATATCTTATCTACCTCAGTATCGTCTCAGAATAAGTAAATAGCAATAAACAATTCGACTTGCTACCTTATACTCTGGTAAAGCGTGTTGTGAGTTGTCTGCGAACAAAATACAAATATCCTGTGAAATCCCGGGGACGCGTCGGGTCTGAAGATACTACTATACAGGCTAGCGACAAGATAATGGATAAGCACAGCAATACATTAAGATGCAATGAAGTCTCACGGAGAAACGGAGCGAAAAGAAGTTAATAATAATTAAATGCATAATATTCTCCCTCGAAACCATAATACTGGTGCTCGCTCATGCGCGTCACATTAAGAAGACCGTCGTCGTTAGGCGTGCGATGACGACGACGACAACGACGTCTATTCCGCGGCGAATTAGAATATGCCGTCTCGGGCGTCTGAAAAGAGGAAGCAAGATACATTAATGGGGTGATAATGGAAGTCGCGCTCCAACCCCGTTAGCAAGGAAGATTGAAAGAAGCCGTCTGAATCTGTGTTAGAAGGGTTTCGTTGGCGTACTATTGTATAGGTGGCACATGTAATTTTCCTGGCCTTTGCAGCACGTCTATGATCCTTTAAAAAATCTACGTCAAGCGAGAGGCTGGTCTTTTGGTCTTTCAATCAGTGGGCGGGGAGGGGGGGGGGGGTACCGACAATCGTACATGTTCGTGCTAGCCTACGTCTCCGTCTCTGACATATTACTACTCTATCAAGCAAATTACTATCTCAATAATCTTATAGATAAGCTTACTTAGCCATGTACCCATGCGTGGCTATTTATAATCATAGCCAAGAACTGAGGTAGATGTATCTCGCTGTAAAACGTCAATCATTATTTACGCATCAAAGCAACTCGCGAGGTTCAAGTCACTCCTGTGTGAAGGGTATATATTACACGTATATGTATTTCAACAAGTATATTCAGCGAAGTTTGGATTTCTCACGTACATTATCGTTTGAAGCACTTAGTACGCGCTGAGTACGTTTGTAATTGCGTGAAGCGTATGACTGAAAGCTAAAAGCTTTGTAAGCAGAGTTTATGAGATAATTAGTGGAATGTGAAGATGTTATGGCATATTATTAGTGCATATGTTTCCTTATAATTAACGTAACGACTTGCCTTCACTATTATGTTAGCGTATTCTACTGACTTCAAACGCATGAGCACGAAACCGTTGGTTGGATTACCTCTCGGGGCGATACTAAACACAAGCACGATCATCTCTATATCTTGTAACTTAGACCGACATGTTACCACGAATATCGCACCATCTTCACTCTTCATATTCTCTAGAATAGGTGATTATTCCTATAAACATAGAGAGTATGAGAATGTCTTCTACTGATTAGTCACATAAATGTTTTATCTTGATAGCGTCTACATTTCTAGGTGCCCGTTAGGGCGCCGCAGCCAAGCCGCGGTGCGCTACACACTCAAGCACCTTATTACAGCAAGCAGAGTTAGGGTGATTTCGAGGTGTCACCCAGACGTCATACAACGTGATGTGAACATTAAAACTATCAAAATCAGGGGATTTAAGTACCTGACAACACATGCCAAATTTGGTTCGGGTATGAGCATTCCTTCTTAGTGAAAAATGCTTAAAACAAGCTCAAGCTCACTGCTACTACGGTCTGATTCGTCAGTTTCAATCGGCCCGATTCTGACCAAACAGGTGGGGCTACAACGTTCATATTTTACATGACATTAAGGTAATAGTGATTGATAAAGGGTCTTTTGAAAGAAAAAATTGAAAATGTTTGCTGGAAGGCTTCCAAATAAAGGTTTCAATATAAGCCTTAAACAAGAATATAATCAACAAGTAATCTATAGTTGATATTATACGTTTAAATTAATTAGAAAAAAAGAACTTGGATGAACTATTACGTTTAAATTAATAATTGCAAATTCTATTTTGCCAAGCTTTTCAAGGATGCTGTTACGGGACACTGTACGTTTATGAATTAAGAATGCGCAAATGTGGAAGGGTAGATCCCACATAACACTCAATATACTATGAATATTTAAACAATGTACTTTCTTAACATTTAAAATATTCATACAACATCTAGAATTATTTTAACAATATTGTAATAATAAAGAAATGTCCGTCAAACTAAAAGATAAATAAGCTTCACACATCGCGATCAATATTGTGGGGATATTGTATTATATTGCTCCAAGCATCATGCAATATTCATTTTTACATTTTTGGATATCAATTTTGGTTCACACAATATCAATTATTATATTCGAATCATGTTCAAACACCTGCTCTGCTAAACCAGTGTGGTGGCCTGCCAGTTATACACATCAGTTACTTTTCACTTACATTAGTGAACTAAGCACATGTGGTGTTTACCGACACAAAGCTTAACTGGCACTTATCACATAATGTGTGTTTGTAGCTTAGTTTTAGCAAGAATACATGGTAAATAAATAAATAAATAAATTTTTATTTAGAGTCTACCCACTCAGTTATAGAACTGATTTTCATGGGGGACTTTAAATCAAAGCGACCAAGCCAACCCTGCAGGCCCCGACGCAATCGACGAGTGAGCGATAACCAACCAAAGATCGATATTAATAGGAAATATAGCAATCAGTGTATGGACAGTGCGAACACCCGCGAATCAAACGCCAGAATCAACAAGGCCGATTCAGAACAACTCTGAAATTTATTATGTGCTTCGTTGCTAGGACGGCTCCGAAGTTACGTTTACAAACTCCTAAGACAAGAACTGATGGACTGAAGTCCAAATCAGAAGTTACAAAAACTTCTGACTTTAACGGAATTGAACCCTGGACTTCTGCATTGGAAGCAGATACGCTAACCACAAGAACCAACGATACAATTTTGCTTGTCACACAATGTAACGCGAATAAACGATGTGAGGTTAGGTGAGTCCAGTTTATCTCGACGTGTGTTGCCAGATCTTTTCACTATTTTAAAAAAGCAATTTTGTAATCCAAGATTTGAGTTTCACATTGTCTCTACTCATCTGAGCGGTATAAATCCCTCTGCCGATTTTTCTTATCAAGCTAAGTCATGTTGGACACAACGGCACAAGTACACGTCTTCCTCTCTCCGACGACTGATCGTCGAATGACAACAGACAGAACAGGACAAGCTACCCCACGCCATAAAACCGTTGAGATTTAAAAATTTTTAAAGATAATATTTTTGATATTGCAGGGATATTGTATAAAAATCAGGTAATAAACACGTTGGGATTTCAAATGTTAAAAACAAAATATTCTATAGACATTGTAGAGATATTTGATGAAAACAAATGACATTGAAAGTACTGAACCTCCCGACGAATATCGTACAAAGGTGTATACAACATCAATATCCTGACATTATCATGAGCACTTTAATTGAATATACCTACAATATTGAGTGTTATGTGGGATGAGCTTGGCCCTTTTTTAGGTCGCATTTCTTTTGATGTGTAAGGTTTGGCTGTATTTTTACCAAGTTTTGTTATGTGTGTATTCATTATACCATTAAGTATGAAGTGACGCTATTGTTGTAATGAATTTATAATTTTTCAGTCGTAGATTTAATTTCTCCTATTCTAGCCATTAGTTTTATTTATTTTCATCCTCGGTTTAATTGTCTCCATCCATGGTATCTTTGTTTGTTTTCTTATTTCCGCCACGGTTCTGTATTATTTAATTTTGCATTGAAATATGGATTATCATTTATCAACGTATTTATAATGTGTTATTTTGAAACAATTGTGTAACAAGTATTCATATCTATCCATTTGCTACTTTTCAACACATTTTCTGTCTGGAAGCCATATCATTAGGGTGTCAATCATTTGCTCTATGACATTAAATGTAAAAATCACTTCTTCTTTGAACAATAACGGAATCCCCCATCTACAACGACACCAAGGTTATACTGAAGCCGAGGGAAATATCCTTTCAAAGTTTCAATATCGCTCGTTTCAAATATGAAATCGCTTTCTATCGATAAATACAAATACTCGTTGTTCATCTTTTTATTTTATATTTGTACGTCAGAAACCAATTACCTTTGTAGGATACGTTTTTAGCATGTCGTGTTCAACTCATTATTTTCCCTTTACTCTTGCCGTTATGTTGTCAAGTTGTTTCTCCAATGATGTCAATTTTCTACTTGTTTAGACATGTTATTTCCGAATGTTAACTTTATACATAGAGATTTTCTCCAATACCTGCTGAGGTCTTTCGACTTGAATAAATTGCATTTATATGCTGAATTACACAATGTTCTACGTTATTATTTATTGCATGGTTTCAACAAGATGTCAGATATATAGCGAAATGTAAAACTAGCTTATACGTTTGCCGATAATCATCATTATGGAAAAATTCATCTCAACAACCACATTACCGCACTTATATTATATTGAAATCGATGTTCGCATTACACCTCTCCCTCCTTGTCCCTCTTCTGAGGAAGAAAGTTGTTTTTAACCTTTGAAATAAATGCTTTAACAACAGCGGGTGGAACGTCATTATTTTATTTAGGACAGTTAGTTATGTGTAATTATAAAAACACAATTGTACGGGAAATGCAAATGTAAAAAACAGAGGCACTTCTAGTCCTCGTTGCAAGTCGGTCCCAAATTCTGTAACGAAACCGAGAATTCATATTTACGAAAAGAACGAGGTATTGGGGTATCACTAGGAAAACTCCAAAGTCGTTTTTAGACGAGTGAGCGAGTCATGTGTTGAGTATACCCGGTAACATTCCATTTCCTCCACCAGCATTAGGCTTGATCCAGCATGGGTCTTTCCTCCCAAGCCTATCATTGGCTAGAGTGGCACATTATGGCCTTACAGTAGACGTGCCCTTATACCAACTAAACTCAAAACCCTATCATTAATACCTGTTGTATCATTCAACTTAAATGCAAGTGTTCCCAAGTACTCAAAACATGACTCACACACTCGTCGAACAACGACTTTGGCGTTTTCCTAGTCTAGTTGGCTAAGGCGCCTTTATATCCGGAATGCTGGGGATCCGGGTTCAAACAACGGTCGGAATAGATTTTCGTTATTCTGGGTATTTGATTATTTCTAAACATTACAAACACGTTTTGAAATGATATAATACTATGGAAAACATAGCCAGTACAAAATACGAGTAATGACTGCAAACTTTACTCAATCTTCAAACGGAATTTTCATTCGATACACCTTGGTCACTGTATGCAAACATGATTTGATCAAAATTATTTGGGGTAAACAAAAAACATTGTCGTTAAATTAAATGTGACATTCTCAGGCTATTTTCAACTTTTTTTTTTTTTTTTAAATGTTAACGGATTTTTCTCAAAATCTTAACTGCACCTTGAGAATTCGTAACGGATGTCTGTTTAAAATTTCAGCTCAATCTGTGTAGCCGTTTGGCCGTTCTGGATGGAACTCACTCACTCACCGACAAAAAAAACGAAATTGTACCGTTTGACGCGTTGGAAGACTCGGTCGCTGCGCTCCTTCGTCTAAAAACCTTACCTTTGGTTAAAATATGTAAAATAAAGATAAACATAATCATGGATATATTGTGTGTGATCTTGGGGTGGTTTTTGATAAAATAAAATTCAAAAAATTATATAAAAGAAAAACTGTTTTTTTTTAAATGAACATATTTACAAAACAAATATGTAAAATAACGAATTTGTGGAAACCACCTATTAAAGGGACATTGTACTCAGAAGAAAACAAAACATGGATGAAATATTTATAAAATGTGTATAAAATATAAACCAAATAAGTATTTTTTTCAATTCGAATCGTCGATTTTCAACCTTTAGATCGTAAGTGAATTAAGCCAACATTAATAACGAACAGAGTTCGCTAGAATATCTCCCTGTCAAGTTTCAATGAACCTGATTTGAATTCTGCCGCAACTCTACAAGGATATTGTAATGCCAGCCACAGCCTTCTCAGACCCACATTATGCCAGGTCCAGACGACCGATGATAATCCATGGGTCACGTGATGTTTTGCGTTCATGATTTAAGGCAACGACCAGACGGTGCAAGTAACGATACGGGGAATCCAACCGGTAATATTATGAATTACGTATCGATCAAGGATACTACACCTAGGATTTTGTTTAATAACTTTGTTTTAATACAAGTCAAAAATCCAAACTTGGTGTATCGTTCCCTCAACGCTTTCTAATTAGATACTTTGTTTTTACATTCGTCGGAAGTGCAAACACAACCTAAATATTCCATTTACGAAATCATTCCACACATTTTTTTAGGAACAGTTTGATGTCTAGTTGCCAGTGCTAATGATAATTTCGGGTCTTGTCGAAAATAATTGCTAAGAGATTATCTTCGATCGAAGCTCGAATGATTGTCGTTGATCATCTTCCCGTGTAGACATTAGCATTAGAGTCCCGGCAACTTGTAATGCACCGCCCTGCTGGCTGATGCCTCCAGCTCAGTCCCGTGGCACAGGCTTGTAATGCACCGCCTTGCTACTTCCAGCCACAGCCTGCTCAGTCTCGTGGTTCAGGCTTGTAATGCACCGCCTTGCTACTTCCAGCCACAGCCTGCTATGACCCACATGAGCGTCCACATGACACCACACATTCTCTCGAACGCAAACAAGTTGGTTTGTTGGTCACTGTCACAGATGCAAAGCTCGTTTGTTTACCGCAATGGACTTAACTTGGAACACATGGCGCACTGAACAGTTATTCGCAAACTAAAAGGTTTTTGCTGTCCCCGCAAAACAAAGACTTAACTATCTTAATTGCCCTAGATCTACTTCTGAATTCCTTGCATTTAGTTCTAAACATACCCAACGACATACGACTTTTTTCATTGTCTAGACTAAAGCCCATACAGTGCACAGTAATTTTAAAAACTTTTTAACGTTAAATATATACTAGTTTCTTTATTAGATTTAAAACTATATGCTTGCTTAATTCGTAATTGCTGAGCCAGGTTTTGCACGGGTTTTATTTTTTATTTTTCCTGTAATGTTCCTTCTTCATTACGTAAAAAAATTCATCCTAAAAATAAGGGTGTATGTGGCATTTTTAATAGCAATTAGTTCACTACACTACAGCATACACCCACGTTTTCACTCCTGCTACAAGATTTTCAAAACTGTGGTTACGGCTAGAACAGAAAAAAATGGGTGAAGTTTACATTGAACAATAATTACTAAATACTACGGGAGTGTTTCCCAAATAACCAAATCGAAAAATAATAATGACTTACTTCAGCTCAGAATATTAAACATTGAATCTTGAATTTCCTACAGTGATGAGCAAATGAGCTCGTAAAATTCGTGCCCTGGTGCTAAAGATTTATTTGAGTGACTCCAACCAGTACAGTCCTAATAACCTTCAACCATATGTTATGTTAAGTAGCTTGATGAAAGCTACGCTCACAAACTGTAGCAAAATCGTGTCATGCAATATATTCATTAATTGGTTATTCACTGTCATAGAGAGAGCACATGACATAAATTTTGGTTGACGTATGTGTCATTGTCTTTATCAATGTGACAATTAATTTCATCACCGTGTATAGTTTCAATATCAAATTGCATACGGTATAGTGTGGAAATTAGATACATTATGAGTTGTACTCATTTGTATTGTTTTGTTTTGTTTACAGCCAATTGTCATTAAACCAAAACATTCTGCATACATTTCATATATTTAGTATATATTCCATTTTCTGTCATTGTCGATGATACTGACTACTGAGTGCCAAATATATAAAGTAAAGTAAACGAAAAATTATGAGAACAGTTACCCATTAAAAACTTCAAATGTTTTTGGGAATCTATATTTATTGTTTGTCCCGAAAATTCTGATGGTTATTTTTTTAAAACTTAATCGACATGATTATGGCGAATTAATCATTTAATAAAGAGCACGTTTACGGGTCAACCATAAATGATACTAGCCTGTACCATTTGCATTGCTGTGATAAATTATATAATACTTATCAAATATTTGTTTAATACCGGTAAAGTAATTTCAACCACAACGTTGTTGATTTAACGGGGGCAAAATATAGTATGAAATAACTCAATTTGTATTTAGAGTCCACCCGATTAGTAAAACAGTGACTATTGT
>JAMZAV010006624.1:0-20973 GCA_024449915.1 Sweltsa coloradensis | reverse complement strand
TACTCCCCTACTCACAGGCCAAACCACGGGAAGGTAGCGAGTTGGACTTTGAAGGCTCAATCTCTAGTATAAGATTCACACAACCCCATGCACTGAGCAATATGTGAATTACAACTAACACGCTAATTACCAGGGAGAGCGAGAGAATGGTATTGCCCCCGACAAGTTAAAAGGGATGACCACTTGCCCCCTGGTGCCCACCATGTTTGGCCTAAACCTGGTCTTTTGCATAATCCGCATAAACACTGAACTACACAGGTAATACATAGGTCATATCAGGAACATAAAAACAAAGCAACTCAAAGACGAGACTAATGTTTTCCTCCAGGCGTGTAGCGCGTGTTGTGCCCACGCTGTTTCCCTGCGTCCACATGACCCGGCTCCTCGGCGAGTGAGAGAGAAGATAATACGAGGCGACATCACAACAAATGGCTTTCATTGAGAAGATTGCTTTGGACGTGGGTGTCTCGAGTCTGCGCTGGACCCGGCTCTCGCGTGCCCATCCATTCACCTGGCAGCATTGCGCCGTCCGGCGTCCCCGTACCACAGTCTAACCAGTTGCCTGACCAAATTGGCTTGTGCTGTGCCAAACGCACGCCTACAGGGACATTTTCTGCAGGGTCATATTTAGATAAACCAATACCCAACCGACGCGGAGGGATTATGGTTTTTGTACCGAACTCATCTTGCATATTTCATCGTATCGTAGTATGACTTCTGTACGAAGTACATCAAGGAATTTTCGATCTTCTTGTACAGGCAATATAATGTGGTTTATTTATGGTTTATTTATGGCCATCTTTCTGTTCTAGTCATTTAATTGAAATCATTCATTGTATTGTATGTGTTATGTACCGTACACTTATTGGAATATAATGCTTCTGATTTGTACCGTTGTATTTCTAGGAGCCATCTTCCTCACTGTACAATGCATTGTTGTCTGTTTTGGTGTCGATGTATTTCTAGGAGCATCTTGCTCACTGTACAATTCATTGTTGTTTGTTTTGGTGTCGAGAATGTATTTCGAGAGCTTTTTTCTTTCTCATGTTTGTACCGAATTTTTATATAAACCGTTTCGTACCTTGATATTCCGAATAAGGAACTATAATCACTCAACATTACTTCGTTGATCGCTCGGCAATTTCCCACAAGGGCAAACAATGTGTTGATTACCGTATCATCTCAATTCATTAATCACCTGCTCAGTGCTCATCGTTTTCAGTATCGTCCTTAGATTCTTTTGAGCCACTGATTATGCCAAACAAATATCCGACGTATGGATCCATTGATTAACGATATACGTTATAATATTACAGACCTAGCTCCAACTGGTGTCGGGATTGTGAGTGGTCTACTTGGATAGTGGTCCGTGTTGACTGTGGATTGGAGACTGGTGACATTGTGCCTATACCTCGGTCTAGAAACCAAAAGTCTCTATTTTATAGCAGTGGTGCACTCAGGAGTCAGGAGGAGGTATTTATAAAGGTTGAGAAAAGAGATGAGTGGTGGACTTGATAATGGACTGCATAAGGCAATGAGACCGGTCTCAAGCGATAAGGACAAAAAAGAAAATGAGGGAACAGATGAATATTTATCAAATAATATTTATTTTCCACTTCAATTGGGCATTTCAATAATTCCCGTCATGTATTCGTGCTTCATGTAGCTTGGTATACTGTTGAAAATTCCGTAAAAAAATTAAAATTATTATATTATAAACCACTTTAACATTATATATTACTAAACGGCGTTTAAAATGAGAATAAACTAATAATCGTTATCGTCTGAGGCGGCTAGCAGCCACCCCGGCATAATATGAGCAGAAGTCGGAGTCAGAGGGTCCCAATGCAGCATACTACACTGTAGTAATTCGTCTTGATATTCCAAGCTACGAACCTAGAAAAATCTTTAAATAATATTACATACGTTATTAGCATTGAACACAACATAAGCATAAGGCAAACGATTTATTAAACACATTTAAAATAAACGGACTTTCATTATTTATTTTTTCATTACATTTTATGGAACAAAGTATAGGTATTACACATTGTTTCACCTCATTGTCAAACTTAATGAAAATACCTTCCACAATATTTTTCAGCAGTAGTCCATTATTTTAATCTTTGTCAGGTGACTTAAAAATAATAGTGCATGTGTGGACTAAAGTTTGGTGTTATGGTTGGGAAAACCATTGCCATCGAAGTGAATTAAACTTGAAGTGAATCTGGTATAGCATGTTTTTTTTATTTTTATTTGTATACAAAAATTAAACTAAATACAGTATACTATATAAGATAAAATGGATGTATTGAAGGAAATATAAAATGCACGTGGCATGCTCTTCTCAGCATATTCAGGATTGTTGACAGCAATACTCCTAAAGAAAACATAGCAATTGCGCAGAACTATGTTTTACAGCTGGCAGCAGATGCGGTAGTTTCCCGAAACCTGTATCAGAGCTTGGCGATCCTTGAGAGTAAAACATACATGCATAATTATTGTACAATCTTGACAGGAAGGTAACAAGACTCTATGGTAGGCATCAATTTGGCCAACAAACCATATTTTATACATCCATCAAAATATTCTGTGATGAAAGTTTAATTTCCGGGATGTTTCACTCTTAAATTTTCGTAGTTGTTGAGAGTTCTCATAACCCCGTAATCATATCCATTTTTCTTCAAGTGAACGAGTGAACGTAGTAATTGGACTGCAATTCGTAACACTTAATTTCTCATCAATATGAATTAAGATCTAACTTTGAAGTACAGGTAGGGATTTGTTTGTATTTTGCTACATGTTTTTAGCGTTTATACTAAAGACGATATGAAAAATTATAAACATTAAAATAGTATCATGTTGAAACAGTGTAATTATTTGTTTTGCATGGTGAAAGAATGTATTTTAAAACGTCGCCATGAGGGGAAATTACATGAATATTGCTGCTGGCAGAGACATGATTGAATACTTGACGGTCAGAAGGTATTCCCATTAAAGTGCCTTTCGTTCCTCTAAAACTGATGATTTAATCTCACTTAACCATACACTCGTTGACTGGCGATCACGACAACAGGCTTCATGGCTTACCGCTTATAGCACCCTTAAAACACATGGCTCACCGCTTACAGCACCCTTAAAACACATGGTTTACCGTTTGTAGCACCCTTAAAACACTATAGTTTACCGCATATAGAACACGCTTATATGCTACAACCCCAACACATGGCTTACCGCTTATAGCACCATTGAAACACATGACTTACCGCTTATAGCACCATTGAAACACATGACTTACCGTTTATAGCACCCTTAAAACCAGCTTACTGCTTATTGCACCCTTAAAAAGCATGGCTTACCGCTATAGCACTCTAAGCACACATGGCTTACCACTTACTGCACCCTTAAACCACATGGCTTACCACTTATAACACATGACTTACTGCTTTTAGCATTCTTAACACACTTGACTTATTACTGCTTATAGCACCCTTAAAGCACGTGGCTTACCACTTATAGCACTCTTAGCACACATGGCTACCTCTTTTAGGCTGGCACCCCAACACTGCCTTACCGCTTACTGCACCTTTAAACCACATGGCTTACCACTTATAAGACATGACTTACTGCTTTTAGCATTCTTAACACACTTAACTTATCACCGCTTATTGCAACCTTAGAACACAATGGCTTACCGCTTATAGGCAAGCACCCCAACACAAATGGCTTCCCGCGATAGCACCCCTAGCACACAAGGTAGAGAGTGCTTTTGTAAGAGTGCCGATCGTAAGCTAGATATCTTGCTCGTTCAAATATTTTTATACCAAGTAAACAAAAATATTTACTTTCAATCGAACATCTTTCGTACACGTACAGAGTCTGTCAACCGGCTTTGCTCCCCCCCCCACTCCCCGGACGACCCACACCGAGCATGGATATATTTCAGACGCTCCCCCATTCTATCATATAATTTAGTACGACTGAGCATTGTGTAACAGTGTTGTCAGTGCCATGAAGTGTGCTATGTGTGAATGCTAACTAGATGAATAAGTGTAGACGGGTTATTACTCATCATTACCAATACCTCTATTAGCATAATGTAGTGCTTGTATATATAAGCGGCGAGTTGGGGGGTCCTGGATAGCATTTGATGAAAATATTACGAAATAAAATTAGACTATCTTGTATTTTACTTGTGCCAGCCCCATCCGTGTGTATCGGGGTGTTTATACGGGTTTAAAAGGGATAATTTATGTATTAATTAGGGGGGGGGGTCTGTGTTTGATGAAGGTGAGAGGGGGGACGGGAGTACAATGTTAAATTAATTCTCGATTTTTTTTCGAAATTTTGTTTTTTCGGCAGGTGCGATCTATAATGGCAATTGAGAAAATTGTGTTCTGAAACTGTGCACAAATATACACTCTATGCAAAAGTAAGCGTTGCGAAATTACACCCCTTCTTGGTAATCAGCATATTTTGATCGAACCACTCAGTGGCGGATACAGGGGGGGGGGGCGATGGGCGATCGCCCCCCCATGATTCTTTAAAAATTTTAAAAAAAATGATTTTATTATTTTATTGTGCATGCACCAAATGCACTCTAAAAACCTGATTTTCAAAATTTTCGCCTGCGGCGCTATTTATTTAAAACTCCCAATAAAAATCAACTTTCCTTTATGTTGTCAGAAATAATCAGTTTGCCTCTGAAATGTGTCTGCATCAGTGTACTTCGATTTATTAAGGTGTCCTCCTATGTGAATCGTTTTTTAACTAAATAGGATATACCTACGTTTAATAAATAAATAAAATGATGAATTGAAAATAAGATCAAACGTTTATAGTAATGTTGCAATCTAGGAATGCTGTAAATTGTAAGCTCGACATGACGACAAAACAAATTGGTGCACACAAACTACATTGTTTCCGTATTACATTCCGCCCACCACTTTTTTCTAAAACGCACCAAATGCACTCTAAAAACCTGATTTTCAAAATTTTCGCCTGCGGCGCAATTAATGGGGGGCTCCGCCCCCCCCCATGATTATGTCCTAGATCCGCCACTGGAACCACTTACCCAAATCACAAAAACAAATCGTAGAGGATTTACAGAAAAGGTAGACGAGAACGCCAATAATGGTAATTTTTTTCAAATCCTCCAATGTCATTTGGCATAAAGATCGCCCCCATGTTATTTCTAGCGGCAGATTTTTGCGGATGGGACCTAGCTCTAAAATTGCCGTTTCGCAATTTTTTTCGTGTTAGAATGGACCCAATAGTTTTTCTGTCACTTTGAAAATGCATTACTAGTTAACCTAAATTAAATATATGTTTGAGTTTAGCGAGTGAATACCCATTTAATTTTTCAATTTGTTGTTCCCGCATATTATATTATACAGATGCAATAAACTTTCTACTTAGATACTATGAGCATCGTACCATCCCCCCACCCCCTTTCTACGTGCCTATACAACACTGCATCTAGCAAAATCCGCCAAAAAAACAAGCCTTTATTATCAATAACGGCTTATTTCTTTACTTTGTAAGTGACAAGACAATACTTTAGTTTTACAAAATACATTCAAAAGTAGAGGTGCTAGCTAGAGAAAGGCAAGAAGTTATGTGTTGAAATAATTATGTTTTACAAGTGTTACCGTTTAAAAAAATCGTTACTTCTAAAAAAAAAGCAAACCACAGTTTTTTCTTATTAGTATCTGGGAATGATTTTACAAAGATTTTTAAGTCAAAACCTGATCAAACAACAAGCGCATATACTATATTCATATAAACAATATGTTGAGGTTGGTTAAAAAAATAAAATGCGTTTATTTTATTATGTTTTCCCTCATTGTAAACTAGCATGCCGAGTATAATATACGTGTAGGTAAATTACTACAGGCGGGTTGCTTGATGTAATAATTGTCTGCAATATTGGATACATCTTCCCTTTACAAAATTAATGCTACAATGCATATTCTACTTCATAAGTAATATATTATATAATGAGGATTAATGATTAAATGATTAAATTCGTTAATTTGAACGAGTGAGCGTAGCGAACGTAGTGATTTCCATTCGACTTAAACGGCCCTAATTGTTTTTCTGCGTGCGTGCGTGTGTGTGTGTGTGTGTGTGTGTGTGTGTGTGTGTGTGTGTGTGTGTGTGTGTGTGTGTGTGTGTGTGTGTGTACGTTGAAAATCAGCCGAATCGCTGAACAGATTGCGCTGAAATTTTAAACAGACATCCGGTACGAGTTTATTGAGAACTGCTAACAAAATCAGCAAGATTCATTGCGATTTAAACCTACAAGAAATGATAAACTGAAAAAAAGACATCCAATGTTTAGGAATTATTTTAACGACAATGTTTTAGATTTTGAAAATATATTTTTTGTTTGTTTTTCGCCTGGCCGTGTAATGCCGTGCCCATGCAAGGTCTGTCGAATGTTGGACGTCAAGGTACCCCCAAATTCCGCTCGTAGATTGAGTAAACCTTGCAATATTTTCACGTATTTCATACTGGCTATGTTTACCATAGTAGGCCCTATTGCCACAGATGATGGACTACACTGCGTTATATGAATTTCAAAACATGTTTAATTTTTTTTTTAATACAATCTAGAAATAAAATCTTTCCCGACCAGGGGATTGAACCCACGTCTCCCACATTTCGGCTACAAGGGCGCTTTAGCCAACTAGACTAGGGAAACGCCAAAGTCGTAGTTAGACGAGTGAGCGAGTCATGTGGTGAGTACCCGGGAACATTTGCATTTAAGTTTGATAATTATATTCGTATAAATAATAGGGTATTGGTGGAAATCACTGTGCCGGAGGTTGCTGTTGTTGGCAGTCTTCAACTGAATATTCCGTGTGACTGCCGGGTCTTGCTTAATGGTAGATTGTTGGTCCGGGAGTTGTGTAAAAGTTTAGGCCATAGTTTAGGCCAAAATGCTCCACTGTAGCCTATGGGTACATTCCGAAAGCTGTTGAATATGCTTTGGTGCTGGCATTCTCCAGCACGTTAAAGCATCTGTAAGCACGATATACTTTCGGAACACGTCGAGCATGAGTATGGCTGTTTCAGGGAGGCGCGCATGCGCGTTGCCACTGGTGCTGCAAATATATTTTACGCAATTTTTAGGTTAAGTCCGTCATATAAGGAATTTAAGTTATTAAGTAAGTGTAAGTGACTTACCGTTGTTTATTTAAGCGGCTGGCTCAGGTAAAACAACTATTACGCAAGTTTTATTGGGTTTTGTCACGTCAAAGAACGATACATAACAATTTAATTAGGTGATCCGCCATTTTTTATTTTAAAATACCGCCAATTCTCCCATATGCTGGGAATGCTCAAGTTAAAACCTCGAGCATATTGTGTATGCTGAATATATGCTCACAAATAGGCCTAATGTTACGGAACGCCAAGCATAGCATATTCAACAGCTTTCGGAAGGGGTCAAGCACGCAAATAGCATATTGAACAACTTACGGAACGTACCCTATGATAGGCTATAGGGAGGCCTAAGGTAAGGGGAAGAAAAGAAATGTTACCGGGTACTCAACACATGGCTCACTCACTCGTCCAACAACGACTTTGGCGTTTCCCTAGTATAGGCAACATTTATTTTATTGAGATGCGGGGGGAAAATGTAGAGTGAGAGAGAGAAAGAGAAAAAGTAACTCGGCATCACCATCAAATATTTTTTTATATTAAAACAGTCACGTGTGGCTTATTTGCGCATTTTTAATCAGTATGATTATATTTACAGGAAAACTATGTAAAATACTGCACGTGGCATTATCTACATAATTACCTACATTACTAAATAATAAATAATAAATAAACAATTACTTAAACATAATAATTTTAAAAATGTCAGTGTCATCAGCTAAACCTGTTCTCTTATTGCAGCCCCCGTGCACATCGCAGCTACTACGTTCACCCCCCCCCCCCCCCCCGCCACTGAGTGGGTTAACTTCAAGGAGAAAGGGCTTTAACCCCTTTGCAAACCACCACATTCACTTTTAATTATTATTATTTATTTATTCCAACATGACCATGACATTAGAAACAAACACATTGCTGGTGGAAAGAATTAGAGCTTAGCCTCATAGGGCTAGGACAAAGTGTCTTACCACCCATTACAACCCCTTACAATGCAAACAACAGAGGTGCGTATCATGCGAGTCCGTATTCGAGAAGATACGGTTTCTACAAGTACATCTACGCTTTAGTGGCCAGTGTTGGGCATGCCTGTATGTGACCTGCAGTGGTAGCTCAAGCGTAAAGCGCGTGACTATGATTCGGGAAGTCTTGGATTCGAATCCCACCACCGGCAGTCCTGTCCGTAAGTGTTTTCCGAGGTTATAAATAGTCGTTTAAAAACTTCAAGGGATTGAGTCCTGTTCAACAGTACTCGGGCGTAGGACATTTCTTCACAATCAAACTAAAAAACTCATCTAGTAAAATACCTCAAGAGTCGTAGAGGGACATCCAAAATTGTCTCAGGGCATATTTTCCAAGACACATTTAATTTAATTTTTGCTCATTCAGGATTTGATTCGGGAGGTCGCCGGCCGACACCATCCACCGGCCGCACTGAAAGTTGTCCCCCAAAGTTTTCTTTAGTCAATAGGGCGAATCATTCAGAGATTGAATTTTTCAAATATACCTAGTAGTAGTCTTCATCGCATTGGGTAACATTTCCCATGCGAGGTTATACCCATACCGAGCGTTAGCTCATAACGGGTGACTTTTGAAGGTACACATTTTGGGGAACACTCGTGTTGCCTAGTTATAGGCTGGTTGATTAGATAGGGGTTTAGTTAGGGAGCTGGTCTTTGTCGCCGGAAGACACAAAAGATTATATTTTATTCTGACACTGATGATTGAAATTGAAAACCAAGGGGTGGGGTCGGAGCACTGCGCGAAGCATTTATTTGTCTGTCACTGCGAAAGACTATGTGTGTAGCCTGGCACTAGCCACATCTGCGAGGGAAGCAGATGAGTCTCGTTGACGAGCGCCACCGGTATGTCGTTGATTTTCATGAGTTGTAGTAGTTCGATTGACTTTCTGTACATCGCTTCATTGGCATTCAAGAATAGAGTTTGTCACCCAACTATCCTCATATGATTCACCAATTAACTTGAAGAGGATTATTGTGCCTGGATTGGTTTCCCATGCTATAAAATTAAAATGTAATTGTTGTATTCTTTTACGCAAATAATCTGCCGCACCAATTTCAAATTTTTGTACGTCATGTTATTATAATATTAAATTTGTTGTCATTTTGATGTTTCCCCTCAAAGATACAGAGTTCCCGAAGCAACCTTGCAGATTCTGCCTGCAAAAACGGGCGAATTTACAAGTGCGTCGAGCAGAAGTAGTTCCTTTAGTCCGGTAGAGAGCGAAAAATCAGACGAAAAAAAAACAGACAAGATATTTTTCTCGGAGTAGTGAAATTGAACTCTTCGCTACGCTCATCCAATTATCACCATAACAAAATTACAAACTTCACGTCACAAGTAATATCGTTATAGTAACACTTAAAATGAATGTGTTGCTTATTTGATTAGCGCAGCGAAGACTGCAATTTCCCTGACACCCTGAAAAAATAGCTTGGGTGGTTTTTTGTCCGTTTGTTTCCTCTCTACCGAGCAAACGGCATATGCGATTTTGATGAAAATTTGAGGGAACGTTCTAAATCTGTGAACTCGGATCTGAAGTTGTGTGTATAATCGAAGAAATATTTCCCATGAATATCGTATTTTTACGATATATTTCGATTTTTAATGCGATATTTTCGTGATATTTGGCCCGCGCGCGACCGGGCAAACGGTTACTCCGATCTTGATGTTACTTTTGAACACAACGAGGCGCATGTCAGTTCTCGGTCTCTTTCAGACTCGCAGTCGGCCGTCTCGCATTGTCAGGTGATTAGTAGGAGAAGAGGGGGGGGGGGGGGGGTTGCGTATTTTACCGTGACCCATCCCATCCACTTCAGAATGTTAGAAATTTAGTCCCGCCGTAAATCTCCTCAGTGACAACTACCGAATAACGAATTTCGATTTTGTATCTCCCGATGTATGTTGTTTTAAGTGATTAAAAAGTCACTTTAAGTCACTATTCTAATTCTTTTTTATAGTTTTCTAGTTTTTACCGTACAAAAGTACATTAATTTAGTATTGCATTCAGCCTACTTATTTTTTCTAGTACGCACCAAACACACTCTAAAACTTGATTTTCCAAACCCCCCGTGCTTAGTCCCTTTCCCCAAAAGCTCAGCAGAAGATTGGTTGTTCCTTTCCCCTCCACTCGAAAAAGAGTTCCTACGCGCCTGTGCATTGTTGAAGGCAGACATGGTTCACTTTTGCTCTTGGTTTTACATACCATGTAACGTACTCTAATATTTAATACACACGTACATTAACAATGACGACACGAAACAGTAATCATTGGGCAAAATAGCTCATCTATCAACGCTACTGGAAAAAGCGTTCGCAAAGCGTTTTAGTTATCCATTTACTTTGTTTTAATCTAATATTTTATGTGATTGCGCTAAGACGACACTTGCTTAATACGGCTCATCAAATGTAATGCAACAGCTGCAAATAAAATACAGTGGTACAATTGTGTTGCGGGCTGCCTATGCGCTCGCCTGCAGGCTAACTGTAAGCTGCTGCCACCAGTCGGCAGATATAGGAACTACCAGAGTACGGTGCAGAGAAGGTGTACTGCGGGCTGCCTACACGCTCTTCTGCAGGCGTACGTATGGCAGAAAGAAGAAGACGTGTTCGTGATGGTAAAGAATATGACAGGGAGTGTAATGGCTCGAATAATAATAATAATAATTTGGTTGGTTGTTTAACGGCAACAGTGGACTCTACCCAACAGTGTTATACTCGCAAATATTTTGTTTGTGTATTCTATGACCGAAATTTTACATATATAAATTTGCTTTGTTTTAGTTTGTTTACTTCCTGAACAACCTGTTGCTTGTCCTTTGTTTCGATTCATTTGATTCATTGTAATAGCGTATATTAGTCACTCAACGGTTGTAGTGTTGAGCCTATGAATATACGAAGAAAGCTCCAAAGTCGCAGTTTACAAATTCCTAGCCCAAGAACTGTATTTGCACTAAATCCTGTGGTTTATTCCTGCATCCGATGTCGCTGGACTGGGCTCGAATCCGGGCTGAGACATGCTTGAAATTACTGAAATTGATTTAGGACTAAATCCATCAATTCATTCGTAATAATTGACCTTGAACCAAAGCTGTGACGTACTAAGTCACGTTTGGTCCATTCGATAACCAACAACTGCAGCTAAGTATAAGTATCTAGAGGACACTGGAATTAGGTACAACAACAACTCCCCCGAGGGAAAGCGCCATCTCTACAGGTCGCTACGTAAGGGTGAAAATCTATTTTGTTTAAAATAGCAACGTAAAGGCCTTGAAGGTTCTTTTTATTGCTAAAATATCAAAATAGGCCGATTTAATTGGGCCCCGCAACCGAACAAGTTCCATCAAGCGCGTTGCTTAGGCCAAACACGACATTTTCATCATTTCGGCACACTTACGTGGCGACTAGTACAGATAGCGCTTCCCATGCTAGGCTAGGGGCCCTAGCAAGGCTTGGGCCTTAATAATTAATGTCGGTTAGGGCCAGCCTAGCCTAGGTCTAGTCCCTACTGTACCCTCTAATGTCTCTAGCACGATTTTCCTTCCTAGAAAGGCTAGGCCCTAGGCCCTAGCCTATTGTCTATCCAAAGATTTGTCTATTCGAGGCTAAGGACGATGTAGAGCCACCGCCGTTTGGATGTAGGTATGTAAACAAATACCTTCAAATACGTACACGCGGCGGTGCATATCATGACTTAGTACGTCATAATGGGAGCAACCAGTCTCCAGCGCGTTTCGAAGTATGTTCGAAAATGTTGAAGTGCCCAACTTCAAGCCACAATATCTGTATCAAAACATTTTTTTTAATACAAAATGAAAGTGATATTTGGATGCAGAACGTTTTATTCTATAAAGAGCGATACGTTTGACTTAAATCTAAAATTCATGCAAATAGCCTATTAGGGAATAGTATCCACCAATGAGAAACCAGCTACGCGCTGGTCACCCACGAGAGCTATCTTCACACGATCGATCCCGAAGTTGTCGTCACTTGGGGCAGAAGGGGGGGGGGGGGCAGAGGGTGCCTCAGTTCTTGAAAATTCACTAAAAATAATTGATTAAAAATAAAAAAAATAAAGATATATATCTATTTAGTTTTCCAAAACCTTTACCTACTTATTTCAATCAACATCTCACTTTTTGAAATAAGTTTAATAACAAAGGTATTAAGTGTAAATAATAGCCATTCATATTCTCAAAAACGTTTTAAGCCCTACCCCCAAAAGATAACCCCAAAAATATTTCGACTCCATGCCCCAGACCCATGCCATTCCCCCATCGGAATGGCAATCCTGAGGCAGTGGCGGATACAGGGGGGCGGCGGTGGGGCGTGATTCTTAAAAAAAAAACATAATAATAGCTTATTATTTATCATTCAAACTTCTGAAATTTCAATCGATAATATGTATGCCATATATGCTGTGAATTGTAAGCTCGACATGACGACCAAACAAATTGACGCACACAAACTACATTGCTTCGGTATTACATTCAGCTCACCACTTTTTTCTAAAACGCACTATATGCACTCTAAAAACCTGTATTCAAAAAAAAACGACTGCAGCGCTATATTTATGGGGGCAATACCCCCCATGCTAGGTCCCGTTCCCACGGATATACATGAAGGCGCGAATCGCTCCTAGATCCGCAACTGTCCTGTGGCCCCGCATTGGAAAATCTCTGTACACTGTAATACACTGCAAACAACCACCAAGTGCTAATTGTTGCGTGAATTGTTTCTACAGATAGTGTTTCACTGTTAAGGTGGATCCACACAAAAACATAACAGGTAAGGTTTTAGTTTTAACGCGTAGTAGTCTGTAAGCGTGCCGGTACACAAAGAAACGTAAGCACAAATAATTTGATGATAATTAAATTATGCAAATAATGTTCCAAGTCCTGCCAACTTTATATATTTATTACGGAAGCGTAGTTGACTGTAGTACTCATGCCTTTCAAAGTAGATGTTATAGTTTGACTTAACTTTTTAGTACGTAAACATAAGGTTTTGTCGCAAAGTTGAAAATTGTACAACTTTGTTACGCATTTCAAGTTAAAACAGTGTTTTATGCGTTAAAAGTTTGTATTATAACTAGCGCATGTTTGTGAACGCCAGTACGCGTGATCCTATGTTCCAACATTAAGACTACGCACGTTAAAACCTGATGCTTACAAGTTACGTTGTTTTTGTGTGGATCCGCCTTTAGGTGGGAGTTTATAAAATGATATCGTGTAACGACGCTCGGTTGACGAGATTCTAAACCCAATGACATGACCTCGGTAGGCCATATCACTCTATCAGTGCGGCTAACATGGCCGGCGTAAGGTCCCGTGCTGGCTGCCACCTGTTGTTACATGGTAAGCTAAACAGTTGAGCTTCTTCTTTATTTCTTCTGTTCTTCCCCCGGAAATGAAGCCTTGAGGAAGAGAGTCGGGTAAAGATATTGGCATTGACTATTGTACAGAATAGAAATCACTGTAAGAACAATCAATGACAATACCTTAACTGACTCAGGCCCGTTTCCACCAAATTGATGCTAAACTCGAGTTTAACTAAGCTCCGCTTATCTTTAAACTTCAGTTTAAACCATGACCCATTCCACCACATTTTATTCACCTCCGTTTAGCTAAGCGGAGTTTATTTTGTAAGGATGTCTGTGATTGGTCCTTCAAAAATCACGAGATTTTGTCTCCACGGTCAGCTGTTGAACAAGACAGTTACGACACACTGACAACATAACCTATGAAAAATGAAAATACGTTTGCGTGGTACTTACTACTCGGAGAGTGAGAAAATCTTGGTGTTACAAGTTGTTGAACAGTATAAACACGTATAAACAGGTAAAAAGATGTAAATAAAACCGATTCCACATCGTCACATAGTCAAAATCACAGCTTGTTATATGTGGAATCGAATATCGTACTGGCGGTGAGTCCAGTTTAAGTTGTTAAACCGCACCCCAGGTAGGGTTTAGTTTAAGCTCGGTTTAAACTCGAGTTTAGTTCTAGTGGAACGCATTTTCAAGCTAACCGAGATTTAACAAAATTAAACTCGAGTTTAAGACTTGGTGGAATCGGGCCTCAGAAGTTTCGATGCGCACCCTTCTTCTAACATTCTTCTGTTAAGCTCCGCTTATCTTTAAACTTCAGTTTAAACCATGACCCATTCCACCACATTTTATTCACCTCCGTTTAGCTAAGCGGAGTTTATTTTGTAAGGATGTCTGTGATTGGTCCTTCAAAAATCACGTGATTTTGTCTCCACGGTCAGCTGTTGAACAAGACAGTGACGACACACTGACAACATAACCTATGAAAAATGAAAATACGTTTGCGTGGTACTTACTACTCGGAGAGTGAGAAAATCTTGGTGTTACAAGTTGTTGAACAGTATAAACACGTATAAACAGGTAAAAAGATGTAAATAAAACCGATTCCACATCGTCACATAGTCAAAATCACAGCTTGTTATATGTGGAATCGAATATCGTACTGGCGGTGAGTCCAGTTTAAGTTGTTAAACCCCACCTTAGGTAGGGTTTAGTTTAAGCTCGGTTTAAACTCGAGTTTAGTTCTAGTGGAACGCATTTTCAAGCTAACCGAGGTTTAACAAAATTAAACTCGAGTTTAAGACTTGGTGGAATCAGGCCTCAGAATGTCTCGATGCGCTCCCTTCTTCTAACATTCTTCTGTTCTTCCCCCGGAAATGAAGCCATGGAGGAAGAGAGTCGGGTAAAGATATTGGCATTGACTATTGTACAGAATAGAAATCACTGTAAGAACAATCAATGACAATACCTTAACTCACTCAGGCCCGTTTCCACCAAATTGATGCTAAACTCGAGTTTAACTAAGCTCCGCTTATCTTTAAACTTCAGTTTAAACCATGACCCATTCCACCACATTTTATTCACCTCCGTTTAGCTAAGCGGAGTTTATTTTGTAAGGATGTCTGTGATTGGTCCTTCAAAAATCACGTGATTTTGTTTTCCCACGTTTAGCTGTTGAACCAAGACAGTGACGGCACACTGACAACATAACCTATGAAAATGAAAATACGTTTGTGTGGTACTAACTACTCGGAGAGTGAGAAAATCTTGGTGTTACAAGTTGTTGAACAGTATAAACACGTATTATCAGGTAAAAAGACGTAATAAAACCGATTCCACATTGTCACATAGTCAAAATCACAGCTTGTTATATGTGGAATCGAATATCGTACTGGCGGTGAGTCCAGTTTAATTTTGTTAAACCGCCCCCCAGGTAGGGTTTAGTTTAAGCTGGGTTTTAAAACTCGAGTTGGTTCTAGTGGAACGCATTTTCAAGCAAAAACCGAGGTTTAAAAAAATTTAAAAACTCGAGTTTAAGACTTGGTGGAATCGGGCCTCAGATGTCTCGATGCGCTCCCTTCTTCTTATTCTTTTCTTCCCCCGGAAATGAAGCCTCGGAGGAATAGAGTCGGGTAAAGATATTGAAAAAAAAAGAATTGCGTGTATATATATATATATATACATATATATAATATTTAAAAAAAAACAAAAACAAATTATATATATATATATATATATATATATATATAAATACAAATATTTAATCATCATATAAACATCATGGATTACTGAATTGTTTTTGTGGCGTGGTTGTATTTGTTGTGTTCTAGAGTGACATGTTTACATGTTTGTATGTGCATGTTCACTCAGTACATATTTTTGATTTCATCAAATAATCTATTATTTCAATGAGCACGTTTATCATTATACATAAACACCATGGTTTGCTGTCGTGTTTTGTGCGCGGGGTTGTATTTTTTTGTTTCTAGAGTGACATGTTTACATGTTTGTATGTCGATGTTCACTCAGTACATAGTTTGATTTCATCAAATAATCTATTATTTCAATGAGCACGTTTATCATCATACATAAACATCGTAGATTGCTGTTATGTTTTTGTGCGTGGTTGTTTGTGTTGTGTTCTAGAGTGAAATGTTTTAATGTTGTGTATAACGATGTTCACTCAGTTAATAGTTTATTTCATTGATAATCTACATATTATCTCAATAAACAAAGAATTGCGTGTATATATATATATATAATATTTTTAAAAAAAAACTAAAAAAAAATTATATATATATATATACAAATATTTAATCATCATATAAACATCATGAATTGCTGAAATGTTTTTGTGCGTGGTTGTATATTTTGTTGTATTCTAGAGTGACATGTTTACATGTTTGTATGTCGATGTTCACTCAGTACATAGTTTGATTTCATCAAATAATATATTATTCAAATACTTACTTTTATCATCATACATAAACACCATGGATTGCTGTCGTGTGTGTGCGCGGGGTTGTATTTGTTGTGGTCTAGAGTGACATGTTTACATGTTTGTATGTCGATGTTCACTCAGTACATAGTTTGATTTCATCAAATAATATATTATTCAAATACTTACTTTTATCATTATACATAAAACACCGTGGATTGCTGTCGTGTATGTGCGCGGGGGTGTATGTGTTGTGTTTTTGAGTGGATTGTTTAAATGTCGTGTATGTAGAGTTCTCAGTAAATAGTTTGATTTCATCACTAATCCATTATCTCAAATCCCCAACTAATCGTCATACATAAACACCATTGATTGCTGTCGTGTGTGTGAAGGATCAAATGTTCAAATAATGTTCGATCTTCAGTAATAATTTTGTTCATTCCATATTATACATAAACGACTCATTGACGATCAAACAATAGGTCTTTTAGTTCGCGGACCCTGTGTTAGTGTCTACACTTTGCACTGGCTATTAGGCTAGTGTTCTGAGAGTAAGTTTTAACACTGAAGTGAACGAGCGGGCCAAAGTGGCTCTTTCACAACAGTGTGTGCGTGTTAATAGAAAGCAAAGTTTGTAAATTTCATACCATGTGAAATTCCTACCAGTATTATTTTATAATAAAATTTTTATCAGTGATTTGCTGTAATGTTCATTGAATGTGCTTGCGGTTTTTGTGTTTTGGTGGAGGGTTCTGGGGTGGGGAAGATAGTGGTGATACTGCATTGGTCGCAGTCAATGCATATCGTAAGAGTAAGAACTTATCTTTGACCCTCCATAAGAACAAACGAATTTCAAAGCCATAGCCAAATATTGTTTATTTTTATCGAGTTTCACAGTCGGATATAATTTGAGCAACAATGGCATAATTAAGAGGTGACGCTGAGCTTGGCCCAACTCAAATGCGCGCACTCAGGTGTTGATGATTTCTGCTGTACATAATTACCAAATTTTTAATGGATGTTAATAAAGTTTTTTTTTAATATTGATATCCATAATTCGTTGCAAAAATTAAGCCTTTAAGAGCCATTGCGAGACAATAAGTCCAAAACGTGAAAAATGGGAAATCCAAACGTGGATTCCAATTCTGGAAATTCCCACCAAACCGTTTATTTTACGATGAAACAAAATAACGTTACGCGTATACATTGATTTAAACGTTGATATCCAGTATGCAAATTTGATTTTAAAAAAATCTTTTACACTTGGGAATTCCCAAAGTTGACCAAAAATTGAGTAAATTTCGGTGATTTCACTAATTTTAAATCCAAAGTCAACGAATTAATTTAGGAATACGCGTAATGAAGAGCATAAATATGTTCTTTATTAACATTAGTATGAAATTTGATAACGGTGTTATAAATCGTTTACCCGAAAAAACCAGACAGCTGAGCGCTTAAACTCATCTCCGGCCAGCCTCAGCGACTCCTCTTAAGATATGAAATCGTGAAGAAATATTAATTGAAATGTAGTTCACTGTTTAATTAAATATTATTATTTCTCATATTACTCAATAATTATTATATGAAGGAATAGGAAACAAAATTAAAAGTGCCTCCACCGTGGATTGAGCTTTGGACCTCTGCTGTCAGGGTAATAGATGTTGTTGTCATCTATTCTTTGAAAACAACTGATTGAATTATAAATATTTGTTGGTTTGTTAACACATTGTTTGTATCGTGTGAAGTTGGACGATGCCACTTCCTATTGGACTACACACGAAATGACCTTGAGAAACGCACACCATCTTTTTAACAATAGATTTGTTTCATGTGTAGTCTAATAGGCAGTATTATCTTCCATCTTCCCTTGTTGTAAACAATATGTTAACAACATACCAAAAAATGTACAAAATGTAACCAGTTGTCTTCATAGCATAGTTGGATACTGCACTTTTTTAAATTTTTTTAAAAGACAGTTTTTTTATTTGTGTCTAATATAACATCATATACCAGCTCCAACGAAAGAATCCAAATGGTTTCGTCGCACGTGGTAGCGGTGGTGGTAGCTTCAATAGGACGCGGTAAAATGTCGCCTTTGATTATGAAAGAAAAATAGCTTTTACCAACACAAGAAAAAATTAGCTGTGCTAAATCACGGAGCTCCACTGAAGCTATAGTGTGAAAAGAGATGACTCTTAAGTTGTTATGTTTGGGAAAACAATTTCGAGTTATCTGCATTCTTTAGTTGGGATCATTATAAGAGCATCATAGTATATATATATATATATATATATATATATATATATATATATATATATATATATATAACCTTGGTTTTATAGTAGGCGACTATGACGCTGATATGCAAGTAATTTAGGCAGAAATTAAAAGTGACTACACCGGGGATCGAACCCGGAATGTATTTATGTGTGATGTATGGATGGGATGTAGTTTAATAGGCAGTGCAATCTGCTCTACACACGTTATTAACAATGTATCAACAGCCCAAGAATTAGACAGAATTAAATTGGTGGCTGCATAGCTCAGTTGGTAAGAGCATGGCCCGGAAAGCCAAGGTCCCGGGTTCGATCCCCGGTGTTGTCACTTTTGTAATTTCTGTCTAAAGTACTAACATAACAGCGTCATAGTCGCCTACTATAAAAAATATAAATAAAAAATTAATAACAAATAAAAATAATTGAGCGAGCGTAGCGAGCGTCTCCACTTGACTCTTATGGCTCGAATGTCTGTTTTTGTTTTTTTGTTTTTTTTTTCTGTTACTGCTTCGATACAGGTCGCACCGTTTCTCTGATCGACCTGAAATTTTGCACACATGTACATACCACCTAGGCGGGTTGGTGTATAGTTTTTGAACAAAATCCGATCATTGATTATAAAAAATAAAAATAAAAAATAAAATAAAAAAATAAAAATGTACTGATCGTTATGAAATTTTGCAGGGTCAATAAGTACAACATTCTCTCCTATTTTCCAAATTTTCAGCTAAATCGGTCAAGACCTTAAAGACTTATTGCTAATCATAATTCGAAAAATGATGTTAAAAAATGAAGGAGGCAGTGAAGATACAAAGATACACTTTAGAAGGCATGACGTGAATTAGTACAATGCAAAGATGTTGGAATAGTAAAGTGTTCAAATAATGTCAATATCCAGGTAGGCCTACACTGTGTGGTGGGCCTTATGGGAATGTCGTACTCGGGTCATGTTGCACGTACCGGTGCTCGCTCAACAACGCGTCCAACTGAGCGTTTTCCTAGTATTATTGAGCGAGCGTAGCGAGCGTCTCCACTTGACTCTTATGGCTCGAATGTCTGTTTTTTTTCTGTTACTGCTTCGATACAGGTCGCACCGTTTCTCTGATCGACCTGAAATTTTTCACACATGTACATACCACCTAGGCGGGTTGCTGTATAGTTTTTGAACAAAATCCGATCGTTGGTTATAAAAAATAAAAAAAAATAAAAAAATAAAAATGTTCCGATCGTTATGAAATTTTGCATGGTCAATAAGTACAACATTCTCTCCTATTTACCAAATTTTCAGCTAAATCGGTCAAGACCTTAAAGACTTATTGGGATGTAACATTACGGGAATGTCGTACTTGGGTCGTTGTTCCACGTACGGTGCTCGCTCAACAACGCGACGGGACTTTAGCGTTTTTCCTAGTAATTTTAATGTATATATATATTCCATTGATTTTGAAGGAATGAGGTTATCTTGCCATGGTAAACAATCTATCCAGTCGAATCAGAGAGGCAGTGGAAATTGAGAAGCGCCCTGATTTATAGGTTGATTGAGAGGTTGGTCAAAGAAAGCTGTTCAACGACTGATATTGTCTGCAGTTCTAGACGAACGTGGGCCAACCATCTTGTCTAGAAATGAAGAAAACAGAAGAATGATGACAAGAAGTCATACTGCAGCTCTTGAAAAGTATGAGACTGAGCCACCTGTGATACTAAGACACGATGACAGCGATAGGCCTGCTAGAATGGTCACAAGAAGTCACACTCACAATGCAACCAAGTGCAATTGGAATTGCAATTGGATCTTTGCAATTTTCTATGTTTGCAAGGAAGTGTGTTTTTTGTTTAAATTGTTTATTTTTATAATGCTGTTGTTGTTTTATTGAATTTTGTTTTACCCTTCCCTTGAAAATGGAAACCTAGTTTTCCGAAACGTGGGAATAAAAGTTATTTTCTATAATACTGTGCGTGATATTTACCGTAAAGATAGCTAAAACATATATATGTTTAACTTTGGTTTTATAGTAGGCGACTATGACGTTGATATGTAAGTACTTTCGACATAAATTACAAAAGTGACTACACCGGGGATCGAACCCGGGACCTTAGCTGTCCGGGCTTATCGTACCAACTGAGCTATGCAGCCACCAATTTAATTCTGTCTAATTCTTGGTCTATAGAATAAAATTGGTGGCTGCATAGTCATTGTGAGATACCGGACCTAGTCCGGTTATTTGTCTTATAATGGTCTATAGAATAAT
>JAMZAV010006623.1:0-36287 GCA_024449915.1 Sweltsa coloradensis | reverse complement strand
TATCCTACCAGACAAGTACCCCCTTTTGTCTTTATACACGTTATGTCGTGGGGGGTATTCCATCCCTGCGTAGGGTACTCTAGCCCTAGGGCTAGGATACCGGGGGGTATCCCATCCCTAGAGTTGGTATACCGGGGGTATTCCATCCCTAGAGCTGGGATACCGGGGGGTATCCCATCCCGGGGTATCTGGTCCCTGCTACACCGGTGCATTTCAGAATTGCAAAGAGTGGCCGCTGCGAGCGCTGCTTGTACGAACGCACGGTGCCTATCGGCTTTGGTGCTGGGGGTATTGGCAACACTGGTCAACCTGCATTGAAAATGGCAGATGACACTCTCGATCAGGTAAATATTAGAACTGACTACTAGGTTTATGTTTGTATTATTTTATAGTGTCGACTTCAATTGTTAAAAAGAAGAATACAATCTTGTAGCCTAGCCTAGCCTAATCTTGTTTCTCTCGGCGCTCGGACAAGGCATCCTAGAAGCCTAGGCTAGGCTGTAAATTGCCCTACGCCCACCCTTGTTTGTTTTTTAGGTTAAATTGTAAACTTTAGCTCCTTTCCCATACCTAGGGGATAGGCCTACGCCAGGCCTAGCTAGGGTTTATAATCTCGAGAAAGGCTTAGTTCTAGGGCCTACAGGCCCAGTTAACATAGGCCTACTACCGGTAGGCCTACTGTTGTAAGGAATTGTTATTGTTGTAATTGGATAGGCCCCCTAGGCCCTAGCCTAGCCTAGGTAGGCCTACCCCTAGCACCTGCGTGTTAAATCGTTTTTGTTTTAGTCGTGTAAGAAATTGTGGAACTTCTTCGGTCGGGGCCCTTCAACCATTCTTCAACTGACTTTGGATGGGCAAGCATAGGTTTAGGGGGTGGGGGGCGCAAAGTGCGTATGTTTTACAATATTATCGGTATTATTATTAGTATTATTATTATTTCACAACTTTTCAACACTACACCAACATGGCGGACAGTACCTTTTTCACTAAAATACTCCACCTAGGCCTACAAAACCTTAACGTTGCTTTCGTTTGAAATAGTGACGTTAAAGGTTGAATTGTTTTTAATGGGAAAAAAATAGTGTTGAAAAGTTGGGGCACTCCATCTGAAAGAGTACCATTATTAAAACATAAGCGCTTTGCACCTAAGAGCGTAACAACAACAAAATCCTTACGACAGACCAATTGGACGTCAATAATTCACTTTTATATAGGCTTTGCCAGTAGTCTGTAGTCTTTGTACGCCTAGAGTCCAATTATTTGTAGCCCTACCGTCAACAATCCCTAGTACGGTCACTGATGAAACTGGTAGGGCTAGGCCTACATTTGGCCCAGTTCCCATCACCGTCATAGAAATTGTTTTAGGCCTACCTCCTATTGTAATAACATGGAAATATTTAGGCTAGTTTTTCCACCTCCAAGAAGATATTTCATTTTCTCAGTCAGTAGGCCTAGGCTACGGTATTTGTATTGATTTTGTTTAAAAATAATTGGATGAGCAAAGCGAAGACTTCAATTTCACTGACCCTCCAAAACATTTAGCTAAACTTAGAGGTGTAGGGCCTATTGTTTTTGGGTACCCTACAATCGAAGAAATATTTCTCATGAATATCGTAGTTTTACGATTTTTAGTGCGATATTTTCGTGACATTTGGGCCGATTCTGATCAAACGGGTGGGGCTACAACGTTTATATTTCACATGGACATTAAGGTCATGGTGATGTAGTACCCTTCGAAAGAAAAAGTTGAAAAAGCTAGCCAGAATTCATAGAATAAAGGTTTTAATATGAGTTTAGGTTTATAATAACAATTACAAGTAACAATAGAAACTTGACAACAATCACCAACAATGCGTTCAAAAGGCACTTGATAAGTAAATAGATCCCACGCAAACCAAAAACCCAGAAAAAAGCTCATCCATCAATGCGACAGGACTTTAGCGTTTTCCTAGTAAAAAATCAAAATGTAGGCCTACCAACCGTGCAACTGAACTACATTTTTGATTATTTAAGCATCATTCACAATCAGTTCTAAGTCGTAAGGCGCAAGGCCCAAGGCGTAATAATTTGTATTGCCAAGTAGGATGTATTTCAATCAGAACGTTCACAACACGTCCCAAGTCGCAAGGCGTATGGTTTATGTCGTAACGAATTGCCCAAAATCCAATTCTTACGACGGTTTCTTACGACGAGCCAATCACGAACAAGGAAACTCCACAGCTGACTGTACGCGCATGCGCAATACACAGGAGCAATGAAAATGGTAGGCCTATGGTTATTGTAAACGCCTAGCATTTCTTAACCCATCTGCACCCGTAAGCGGACTAGTCCGCGAATCATAGCCTGGCCACGGAAGCCATAAGCGGACTGGTCCGCATTTACGCGCGCTGCCATTCAAACTGCAGTAGTATCAGCTCCTATCGGCCAATTGTTGTACTTTTTGTTGCATTTCCCGCGTCAAGCATGTAGTGACATCTAGTGGTGTTCTTTGGTACTCTTACGGCAAAAACGTGAAGCTACAATCGACTTTGTTATCGACGTGAAACTTACCCGCCTGTCTACTGTCAATAATGGCAGATTCGGATCAATCAAAGCGTCGTTCTCGGCACAAACAATACTAAATCAGTAAATTTTTGGATGTTCTTCGATCAGATTTCAGTGATAGTGATGGTGAAGGCTGTGATTTTAATTGTATGCGTAGAACCGGTGCAGATATAGTAGGCCTAAGTGAAAGTGACAGCGAAGAAGAAATGTGCGTTGGTGTGCGTGGGAGTAACATTGAGGTTAGGAATGGGCGTGATCACGAGGGTCGTACTCGTAGCCCTACAAATTCGTGTATTGTTAGTTGTGAACAGGCCTAGGCCTAGAAATAATGCTACAGTAATAATAAGTGATAGTGACAGTAATGATGTTGATTACGTTCTTACTGTACTACGCTGCAACTTTGATGTGCAGAGGGCAAAAGTGCGCGGTTTCCGTGGGCGCGCTAGCGTTTTGGGGCGCTGGTGCGGATGGGTTAAAGGGGCTAAAAACCCAAAAAATTATTTTTTACCACGTGATCTATAGCACAATACTACACTTAAATGACCGTTTAAAAAATTATATCTTGGTACTGTGATTTAACACGAATTTTTTAATTATTTGATCCAGAAATTGGCGAAAATTGGTGTTTTGGAAAATTTCCTAAATCGGCTTTTATCTGCTTCTTTTTTGGTCCACATAGATACTAGTGCATAGTACCCAGTGGCGTGGCGAACTACTAAGAGTGATCGGTGCCTACAATATTTTAACTTTACCCACCCCCTACTTTCGTTGGCAACAAGGGGGTCTGGGGGCGTGCCCCCAGTTTAGCCCCGCAGGGAATTTTTTCAATTTTGATGATCCTAGAATGGATTTGGTGCGTTTTACCATCAATTAATATGATTTTATAGATGTTGATAGCCTCATTTTTATGTAATGAAATTTTAATGAAATGGCTGAATTTTTTTTCTGTTGAACTCATAAAACCAACAGTTTATCATTTTTTGGTCTTCCACAGTTTAGCCCCGCAGGGAATTTTTTCAATTTTGGTCATCCTAGAATGGACTTGGTGCGTTTTACCAGCAACTAAAATGATTTTATGGATTTTGATAGTCTCATTTTTATGTAATGAAATTTTAATGAAATCGCTAAAAATATTATATATATTTTTTTGAACTCATAAAGCCAACAGTTTTTAATTCTTTTTTGTCTACCCCAGATTAGCCCCGCAGGGAATATTACTAATTTTGGTGATCCTAGAATGGATTTGGTGCTTTTTGGATGAGCGTAGCGAGCGAAGCGAGTGGAGCGAAGACTTCAATTTCACTGACCCCCCAAAAAATTTAGCTCGGGTGTTTTTTTTTTTTTTTTTTTTTTTTTTTTTGTATTTTTGTCTGTTTGTTCGCTCTCTACCGGGCAAACGGCATATGCGATCTTGATGAAAATTTGACAGGACCTTTGAAATCTCTGAACTTAGACTTGCTACGTTTTTGGGTACAATCGAAGAAATATTTCTCATGAATATCGTACTTTTACGATTTTTTTCGATTTTTAGTGCGATATTTTCGTGACATTTGGGCCGATTCTGACCAAAACGGGTGGGGCTACAACGTTCATATTTCACATGTACATTAAGGTAATGGTGATGTATTGCTTTTTGAAAGAAAAAGTTGAAAAAGTTTGCCAGAATCCATAGAATAAAGGTTTTAATATAAGTTTTTTTATTTTTTGTGCGATATTTTCGTGCCATTTGGGCCGATTCTGACCAAACGGGTTGGGCTACAACGTTCATATTATACATGGACATTAAGGTTATGGTGATGTAGTATCTTTTGAAATAAAAAGTTGAAAAAGTTAGCCAGAATCCATAGAAAGAAAGCTTTTAATATAAGTTTTTTCCAAAAAATCCATAAATTTCAAATTTGCTTGGTGCAAATTTAGGTGCCACACTTACCTCAGTACTTTTACATACCGGGGCAAGTGTGGCAACATTGTATTTAGATGGCGGTGGACATAGCTGCACATTAGTTGGCTGTATTGACATTAGTACTTGATGGCCACAGAAGAATAAGAAGAGTGGTATCAAACTCATCCCATGCTTGCAAGCAAAAAAAAGCAAAAAAAGCAAAAAAAAAAAAAAAGTTGATAAAAAGTGTAAATGTCGCATTGACTTAGCAGAAGTTATACAAAGATACTATTTAGCTAATCTGAAAATAAAAAAAAGAACTTGTCATGAAGAAGGGCAAAGATAAGCCTAAGGCTTCCAAAAGCAAGAATAAAAGTAAGCCCGCAGGTAAACAAACTGAGCGTAGGAAAGACATAGGACGTAGGACATGCCTAGTCCAGGTATCAGAAAGTGACGATGAAGACACTCCAATGAGTATTTCATCGGACAACAGTTGTTTCGATATAGGTCTAGGTGATCCGGTTGTTCTTATTTCCCCAGTTCCAAATTTGTTAGTGAATGGGGCATTTGTGCTAGTCGAATACCTGTGAGGCAAGCGAAAAGAATCAAAATATCGGTATGTTTGCATTGTACAATCGGGACTTGATAATGAAGATGAGCTTAAAGTAATGGGTCTACGTGCTACAGACCACACCAAAATAACTTTTGCACCAGTAGAGAAGGATTTATCATATCAATCTTGCCCAGGTGTTGGGCATTTTACCCGCACCAGATATCACTTGTGTAGGTTCAAGAGTACGCTACTCTTTCCATGGCCCAGTGGATACAAATGAGCCAATGTAAGAGAAAAAAAAAGCACAATGCATAATTTCATGTTAAATAATACTAAAAATGCATTGTTCTAGTTAGCTTATGTCATAGGCCCTACCTACTCATGTGTAACTTATATTATAACACTTTTTATGTTGGTAAAAACCTTTAATTGACATGTGCGTAGTTGTAATTAAGACTGTATTTGTTTATAATAACCAGTAAAACCATCATACAAGTCTAGTTTTATTTTTATTTTTAGTAGCTCTAGGTATAACCTGTATGCCACATTTACCCCAGCAAAATCCTGCATGATTTACTTCATAAAACAAAGTGATGCCACACTTGCCTCATAAGCCGCCACACTTGCCCCAAACTGCGGGGCAAGTGTGGCGGCGCACTTTTTATGTAACTTTTTTTTATTTTCCCTTTGTTTTACAAAGTGCCTTTGTTATATTCAACACTTTAGTTGAAAACATTACAAAGTTCTTAGATTTCAAATTTGAAAGTATTAGGTCAACATTAACCAAGGAAAACTAACCATCAAAGTCAAACTTTTTTTTTTCATGCCACACTTACCCCCATTGACCCTACTGGAAATACTTCAATTCAAATAGGTCCAAGAATGTTCTTCTTATTGCATTCACGACGTCGATAATCCTGCTTCATATCATAAGACGGTAATTTAAAAATTAAAACAGAAAACTCGAAAATGTTCTAGACTTCCTCCATGCCACCAGCTGTATTTAATTTATAAATTCCTCAAATCAATCTATTCAATCAAATGAAATAAGTTATAGTTTAACGAACGTGTCTATTCATTTAGCAGAATTGTTGAATTGCTACCTGTTATTAGTTGAGTTGAGAACTACTGGATGAATATCCATCATGCATGTTGTCTGCACTTTTACTAAAAAATCATGATTCATGACAAACTTTTACAACAGTCCAGTAACATTCTAAGGTAAGTAAAGAGCTGTAGCCATACAATTCAGTAGGTGTGATTATAACAATTAAAATAATTACATAAAATATTATGTTTCATTTAAAAGTAAGGGGTGGGTGGATCCCTGGGGACCACCCACCCACCCCTTTTGGTATCGGTGCCTGGGCTCCGATTTGGTATGTTCGCCACGCCACTGATAGTACCAATCTAAAATGCCCCTTTATAACATCGTGTCTTAAAACTGTGCCCAAATATACCCTCAAACATGCAAAAATATGCATTCCAAAATCACACCCCATCTTGGTAATCAGCATATTTTGACCGAACTACTTGCCCAAATTACAAAACAAAATATAGAGAATTTACAGAAAAGGCTGTCGAGTACGTCAATAATGGCCAATATTTTTTGGATCAAAATCCTCCAAGGTCACGGGGCATAAAGATCGTCCCCATGTTATTTCTTATGGGAGATTTTTGCTGATGGGACCTAGCTCGAAAAATGTCGTTTCACAATTTTTTGGGAGGTCATGGTGGCCCCAATAATTTTTCTGTTAATTGCTAAATTCATTACTAGTTAGCCTGAATGAAATATATTTTTTGAGTTTAGCGGTTAAATACCCCTTTAAGACTTAAGCCTTACGCCTTAGACCTTGCGCCTTACGACTTAGAACTGATTGTGAATGATGCTTTAGTACCCTACCTACACTCGGGCCTTATAACAACTAACAAAGTGTATTAAAAATTAAAACAAGCATATTGTAGCCTACGCCACCAAGGTAGGCCTAGGCCTAATTAAATTGGTAGGCCTACTTTTTTTTTTGATTCCCAGGACTTCATTAGTAGGGCGGGCCTACCTACCTGAAATCGAAGATTTTTTATAACGAAATGAGAACTTTTTATTTGCTATTTCTCAGGGTCCCCACTAATTGGATGTACCGGTAAATGCGGAGCTTCACTCAGCGAAGCATAATGAGATAGGCCTCGCCTGTGGCCTGCCTTACTTATTTGGCACTGCCAATATTTTGAGGTTTTTGTTAGGTAGGCCTATTTTTTAAAATGTTTATTTTGTTTATTTTAAATAAAAATAAATTGTATTTAGAGTCTACCCATTCAGTTGTATAACTGATTTTCAGTGGGGGACAGTAAATCAAAGCGACCAAGCCAACCCTGTAGGCCCGACACAATCGACGAGTAAGCGATAACCAACCAAAAGTCGATATTTTTAATAGGAAATATAGCAATCAGTGGTATGGACAGTGCGAACACCCGCGAATCAACGCCAGAATCTACAAGGCCGATTCAGAACAACTCTGAATGTGCTTCGTTGCTAGGACGGCTCCAAAGTCACCGTTTACACACTCCTAAGACAAGAACCGATGGACTTAAGTCCAAATCAGAAGTTAAAAAACTTCTGACTTTGACGTTTGACGGGAATCGAACCCTGGACCTTCTGCATTGGAAGCAGATACGCTAACAACAAGACCAACGAGCCACACACTGTATTTATTTTGAAAACGTCTGCCTACATTTTCAGTACATTGTTTACATTTTATTATAGGCCCTAATGCCTACCTACACAAAACTATAGGCTATCTATAGGGTTACTTCATAGGGTAGCCTATTGTCAGTCTAGCCTACTCTACTGTGCTGTGTGAGAGTAAAAAGTATTACCGGGTATTTCCCTCCCTACATATGAATTTGAATTAATCCCACACTTAACAAAAACTTTTAAAAATACCGCCAAACCTTACAAAATCAAAAGAAATGAGATCTTAAAAAAGGCCAAGATCATACCCTTTCACATTTGCACATTCTTAATTCATAAACGTACAGTGTCCCGTAACAACATCCTAGAAAAGCTTGGCAAAGTATAATTTGCAACTAGGCCTACTGTTAATTTAAACATAATAGTTCATCCAAATTCTTTTTTTCTAGATACCTAATTTAAACGTAATGGTCATGCAAATTCTATTTTGCCAAGCTTTTCTAGGATGTTGTTACGGAACACTACGTTAATGAATTAAGAATGCGCAAATGTGGAAGGGTAGATGAGCTTGGCCCTTTTTTAAGATCTCATTTTTTTTTATTAGGCCTAAGTGTAAGGTTGGCTGTATTTTTACAAGTTTTTTTATGTGTGGGATCTCATTACTTTTTCAAGTTCCATTGCAAAATTATTTGTTAAAATATAATAATTGTATCATTTAATTGCTATGAAATTAACAATTAACAATAGAATGTAAAATATCTAGTGTCCCAAAGACATGCTTTTTGTAAATGTGGGCGATCATTGTCAAGTAACTATAGTTCCTTGTTGATTGTAGGCCTGTGTAGGCCTGTATAAGGCTTATATTAAAACCTTTATTTGGAAGCTTTCTAGCAAACTTTTTCTTTCAAAAGGAACTACATGACTATTACCTTTATGTCCATGTAAAATATGAAAGTTGTAGCCCCACCTGTTTGGTCAGAATCGCTGAGCAATTGAAACTGACGAATTAGACAGAAGAAGCCAGTAGCATCCTTAAAGTGATTTTGAGCATGTTTCAAGTCATTTTTTCACCAAGAAGGAATGCTCGTACCCCAACCAAATTTGGCATGTGTTGTCGGGTAGGCTACCTAAATCCCCTCGATTTTGATAGTTTTCAAGTTCACATCATGTTTCATAACAGCTGGGTAACACATCAAAATTACCCCAAACTTTGCTTGCTGTATATTATTTATTTATTATTTATTTAACGTCTATCCTATTCAGTTATAAAAACTGATTTACAAAGGAGGAAAAGGTGCCCAAGTGTGTAGCGCACCGCGGCTTGGCTGCGGCGTCCTAACGGGCACCTAGATAGGTAGGCCCCAGTCGCCTTCTTTCCTAAAAAAATAAATAAATTACATTGGGCATAGGGCCTACATAATATTAATTTGTTTGAATCATTTTAGTTTGATGATGATGACAACGAGGCTCCAGTCGGCGGGAATGCGTCTGGACGTAAACGTCTTTTCTCCAAAGAGCTCCGTTGTATGATGTTCGGCTTTGGCGACGACCAGAATCCGTATACCGAGAGCGTTGACTTGCTTGAAGACCTGGTCAACGAATACATCATCGACACAACAATGAGAGCGATGGAGATAGGTCGCACTGGCCGCGTGCAAGTCGAGGACATTGTGTTTCTCGTACGGAAAGACCAACGGAAATACGCCCGGGTTAAAGATCTGTTGACGATGAATGAAGAACTCAAGAAAGCTAGAAAGGCCTTTGATGAAGTTAAATATGCAGGTAGGAATCAAGTAGGGCCTACTACCTTTATTTGGACGTTTGTTAATTTAGGCTTCATAGGTGTAGGCTATTTATCTAAACTTTCCTAAATCTATTAGACACCCTTTCAAGGCCTAAGACCTATTTGTTTGATAATAGTTGCATATAAGCCTTTTAGTTTTAGAGCTACCACCTACCCCAGGTAGAATACACGGTGAATAGGGTAGTTTACTTACGCTAGGCCTACCTACCTGTGGTGGTACCTACCTTTTAAGTACTATTTAGCTCTGGGACTAGGGTTGCCATACGTTCCGATATTCAATTTTAAGTCCTGCGTCCCGCCAATACACCAAGTGGGACACAATTGTCCCGCATGATAGAAGCAATTTCGATCCCTTTATTTATATTTATATTTTATTTATAAATACATTGTTGTACTATTAGTAGGCCTATTTCAAATATTTACTTAACTGTTAGCTCATTGCTGTATCTGCATCTATGTAAGTAGGCCTACCTAGGCCTACCTAGATTTATTTAGTTGTCCTCCTTTGTAAATCAGTTTTTTAACTGAATAGGATAGACGTTAAATAAATAAAATAAAATTAAAATGTATTTTGGTTACTTTTCTGGTTTTTGCACTACAAAAACGGCCATATTTTCATTCATTCAGTCCAGTATTTTTTCTGTAACGTTTGTAGGCCATACATAGCTTTTAAATGAACAAACAAACCATTGCCGTACTCTTTAGACTCGCTTAATTAATAGTAGGCCCTAGGCCTATATCAGCACGGGAAACCAGATTCAAAAATTCGGTAAAAGATAAGTTCAATAAAAAATTAATAGGGCGCAAGGGGGTGTACACAACGCTACAGAGCGCCTCTGTGGTCGATTATGGCAAAAGCCTGGACAAGTAGGCTAATCAACATTGTGAACATGGACAGGCAGGGAAAGAGGAAGTTTGCTAAAATATCTCTGAGGCAGTGCAATTTTCAGTCAATTTGGATTAGATTAGAGGCTGTGTTAGGGGTAATTGATCGTGTTCAATGTTCATTCATTTAGGCTAATTAGCCTAAATTACTTAGGCCTACCTACTTCGTGAAAATTAAAAAGTAATGTCTTTGTTTTAGCTCCAGCCCCATGATCTTTTTTCGCTCACTTTTGGTTGTACGCATTCTTGTGGCCTACTACCAGTTGGCGAACGCTCACTATGCTATCCGTTCCACAACTTACGGAATGTACTTCAATGATGGCACACGTAACTTGAAATTGCTCATCAAGTTTTGTTTGTTCAAATTTTAAACTTGTATTTTATTTTCGTTGATGTTAATGTGACCTACCTGTAAAAAATCTACCGGTATGTATGTTAAAATGTTAAATTTTTCGTTCAAAAACTAGAAAGGCCAAACTAGATTCAAAATTTAATTTAATTTTTTTCTATTTCATTTAGGCAGTTTGCCCTACTATACCTACATAGATGTAGACTATTACATTCGTATTTTGTTTGGTACTTGGGCATTAATATTGATACCTAATGGAAAGGTACCGGATGTAACTTAATCTTGCTTGGTACCGGTAGCCTATATTGTACCTAGTTAGGGCAAGGTACTAAAATACATAGTGTTGTATTTTAATTTTTTAGTATGTTCTAGGCCCTACACATTAAGTCATTGCAATATTTTAGCTACAAATGTATAAACTATAGTGCGCTTTAACCAATTTATTTCGACCCAGTAGTTGGTACCGTATACGAAGGCTGGTACTGTAACTGTAAGCATGTTATAAGGGGACACGGACAAGAAAACTCCAGTTTATCTCGGAATTACCCTTATCAATATACAATTTGGATTTTTTATATTAGGCCTACGGTACTACCGGTAACTATCATTAACTTTCTCTCTTCTACTACTTTACTTTGTCACTATACTAAAGTGAACCATTCCATTCTCTTGTCTTATTTATTATAAAGGAAAACTTACAAAATCTGTTATAATATATACTATGTATCTTCTGTTTGAAATTTCCAATCATAATTCCACTCCATCCATTCTTTTGTTATCTTGTAGGGATGTTGGTGTTGCATACATGATCTTTGTATTGTATTGTATTTATATCCCCATTCCTTCAACAGCGTTCTGGTAATTTATGGATATTTTTAAGGTTACTATGTGTAGTAGTGTGGCCTAAGGATGGCAGTTACCAAAGCATGTAAGCATCATGTTTGAAGTCATCGTTTGTAGCGTAGCGAACCTTTTATAGCTAGCGTAAAGTGTAGAAAGCATTTCGATTTTCAAATATCAAATATAGCATTTTAGATGGTTTTGAAATTTTAGATGTACGCCTACCGTAGCTCTTTGTAGCACATTGATAAGTAAATTATAAAACAGTAGGGCCTATAACAAGGGTTTGGAATGAAAATACATGAACTGAAGAAAAGTTTAATGGGGATCTTTTAAAGCTTCACCACCAGAGTGCAGCACTGAAACATGCGGTCTAAACCAACATGGCTGCTCTATGTCAACACAAGCTCCATTCGCATTCAACATACGGTTTTAATAACATTCATAATATTAATGTTACAGTATATTACCATTTTATTATACAACTAGGGTAATGCTCACCAAGGGTGACCTTAGAATACCAGAAACATTCGGAATTGAGGATCTAATAATTGGATGAGCGAAGCGAAGACTTCAATTTCACTGACCCCCAAAAAATTTAGCTTGGGTTTTTTTTTTTTCCTGTTTGTTAACTCTCTACAAGGCAAACAGCATATCCGATCTTGATGAAAATTGGAGGGGACCTTCGAAATCTCTGAACTTCGAGGTGTACTATTGTTTTTGGGTACAATCGAAGAAATATTTCTCATGAATAGGCCTATCATACTTTTACGATTTTTTTCGATTTTTAGTGCGATATTTTTGTGACATTTGGGCCGATTCTGACCAAACGGGTGGGGCTACAACGTTCATATTTCACATGTACATTAAGGTAATGGTGATGTATTGCTTTTTGAAAGAAAAAGTTGAAAAAGTTAGCCAGAATCCAAAGAAATAAAGCTTTTAATATAAGTTTTTTGATTTTTTGTGCAATATTTTTGTGCCTTTTGGGCCAATTCCGACCAAACGGGTGAGGCTTAAACGTTCATATTATACATGGACATTAAGGTTATGGTGTTGAAGTACCTTTTGAAAGAAAAAGTTGAAAAAGTTAGCCAGAATCCATAGAAATAAAGCTTTTAATATAAGTTTTTACGGTAAATAATAACAAATTGACAAGTAACAATAGAAACTTGACAACAATCACCTACAATGCGTAGGCAGCAAAACAAAGCACTTGCAAAAGTAAAGATATCCCACGCAAACTAAAAACTTTTAAAAAAGCTCATCCATCAACGCGGCGGGACTTAAGCGTTTTCCTAGTAAAGTCAAATTGTCCACAGAAACTCCACCAAGGTATTCAAATTTGGTTCTCTATCCAGCTAAGTTTAAAAGGCTGTGTGCAACAAAAGACTGAGAAGACGCAAAGTTTAGTGGCCCTAGTGACAGCTACTGTCATGACTACGAGTCAAGCGTAGACTATGCATAAGTGGGACCAACAATTTTTAGTGTTTCTTTGAACGATATACTTTTAAACTGGTCTAAATCAATGCAACAAACAAATAATGTGTAATACTAACCACGGACGCGATGTTTAAAACGCAGTCGTAGACCGGGTTTTTCTGTGCTGCGCCCTGGTGACAAAACGGTACAGAAAGACCCTTATTAAAACCAATAAAGAATTCAAATGTATTTTTTTTTCCTTCTTCCCCTGCTAGTGACAATTTGTCGGTGGCAGGTTTTTCTTCATTAATTTCCCTCACGATTTCTTCTTCTATTCTTCCTGGTTACTAGTTTTCCCCTCCTTCCTTTTGGTTACCTTCCATCCTTGTGGTTATATTTATGCAAATATTGTTACTTATTGGCACCCATATCCACTTCTTTCAGTTTGCTTCTGAATACCTTGATATTTTCAGCATTCACTGTCTCCTTTGCTAGTTTGTTCCATTCGACCGTTGTTCTGGCTATGAACGAGAACTTTCCCACGTCCGTCCACAGCTTCCTCTTTCAAGTTTCCAATCATGATCTCCCCTTGCCAAGTAGTTTGCTCCCATTGCAAAACTGTTTAGTTTCTTCCATACTTCATGATTTCTGGTTACTCTGTACATTTTACCTAGTCTGTCATTTTTCCTCCTATCCTCCAGATTTTCCCATCCCAATTCCTTGATCATCCCTGTTACGCTCTTGTACGTTCTTACTAGCCTTCTCTTTACCTTTTCCTCTGTCCAGCCTTTTCCTTTTTGCATTACCCTCCTTGCTGCTCTCCTCTGTACAGCCTCCACTCCTGCTATCTCACCACTCCTATATGGGTCCCAGGCAGCACCAGCGTACCCCTACCACCTTTGAGTATGGAACCTTAGCTAGAGACGTCACGCCATGTTAAATATGTACTAACAATTTCTGTCTCACTCATCGAGTTCAACTCTGCCCCTGCTACGAGCGCTACGAGCGCCAAAAGAGTTTCGCGAGCTCGTGGCCACGCATGAAGTTAGTAAGTGCACCCAAAAGAGGTCGCCCACAATTTCAACGACGCATCCCCCACTCGACGGTCCGATCGTAACTACGTAGATGCGCCCGGCCGGAAGTGTGTCAACTCCACGAACTATCTCGAAAATTATTGCGACCTATTTAAAATAATATACATTTGGGCAAATAAATTTCGTTGGTCCATTGTAGATTTTACCAAAGCAGACTTGCGAAATAGTCATCAATGGAAATTCTTACATACGTAGACGTAATAGTATTAAATACAGTGATTTTTATGGTTTTAAATTTTAAAGTCTTCATTACGCTCATTCCATTCATATGTTTTGTACAAGTAGTAAACATGTTTTTAAGGCGCGGAAGTTGTTTACTTTAGCAACAAATAAATACATACATGCCTAACCAAATTGTATTTCTTTTGATGCTACTTCTAAATGGGATAGACGATAAATAAATAAATAAATAAATGTTTCATATCTACAACAAATGGGGCAGAGCTTGAAGTGCAGCAAATATTAAAACGGTGGATTCGCGCTGTGTGTGTGTGTGTGTGGAAGCTCCACATACCAGGATAAACAATAGTAATATGTATAAAAACACAAAAGGAGCAAACACGCAACAAACAAATAAACGGGATAATTAGCTATTGTATTACATCAGTGTTAGGATGATGTACACGCACCGCGTTTTACTGATATATTTTTTTTGCAAACTAAATGTAAAATAAAATACTTTTCTTTCTTTTGAGGCTTCGAAGAAATCAAGAAAAAACCTTTCATTTTTTTAACTTATTATGCAGAGTTTTCAAGTCGCAATCAATTCTAGGAATCAAAATGTGTAGTTTAAATTTAAATAATGAAAATTACAATAATGCTATTTTTTTCAATCAAAAACTTTCTGTAGGCTATAATGTAATTGAATAGTGGTTAAAATTTGGGATTATTGTTCAAAATTTTCCGACTGTCGGGAAAAAAAACGGGAAAACGCTTTTTCTCAATTTTTTTTTTCCGGGTTTTTTTCAATACACCAAATCCCTAGCGAAACAACCAATTTAATTGTATAGAGTGCTTGATCGGCAAGTATTTTTAAGTAAAGAATGAAGAAGTATTTTGTTATCTCAATACAGATGTAAAGTTGCATTTTAATGAAATGGGTATTTTCTAAGCAATAGCAATGCTACTTGAATGCGAATATCCCGGGATCTCAACACATGCTTGGTTCCAAACCCCCGGTCGGGAAACATTTTGTAATTTCGGGATTGAATTTAAAAAAAGTATAAAACATTTTTTGAATTGCATACAATCAGTCATGTGTCATACTATGGAAACATAGCCAGTACGAATACGTGTAAAGATTGCAGGTTTTTTTAAATTTCCGAGTGGAATTTCGTGGTACCTTGAGCGTGCAAGATTCGATCACTGCAAAACAAATAACAAATTTTTTTCCCAAATGCCTCCTAGCATCTAGGGGGCATTGATTTTTTAAAAAGCAAAACCATTGTCCTATTCATTTGCAGACTATTTTTTTTAAATTTATCATTTCTTGTAGATTTATATCGCAATGGATCTAGCTGATTTATTAACATTTTCTCAGTTAACTCGCACCGGATATCTGTTTAAATTTCAGCACAAATCTATTCAGCGATTCAACTGATTTTCATAGAAGACACACACTCACACACAATCACGGAAGTCCCCGATTTCTTGAATTTTTGAATCCTCATGCGCTTCGGTCACTCGTCTAATTACTTCTAACAAGTGTTTTATAACGGGGCTTCCCAGATAGAATTCAGAGATTCCAGGAATTAATCTAGCATCATTTGTAAAGTTCGTGTTTTTGAAAAGCGAGACTTAAACTCGGCAGAGATAAATATCGAAGTGGACCATTTCATAACAGAAAACTGGCGTGAGCCCGCATTCCGATCTTTATTAGTTCCGTGGAATAATAATAATATGAAAATGTAGAAAAGCCGTGTTTACGTGTGCTGAAAAAATTTTTGACAATTATTTTTTTTGAACGACTAATTGATCAAAATTATTTTTTACGGACTTTTACCCCCAAAAATTTAAACCGCCTATATTTACCAACATACTTATATCGTATCGTACCCGTTTAACCAATGTTATTACTTTTCTTAGGGGAGATTTGGCCAATGAGCCCTAGCTCGAAAATTACCAAGTTAGATTTTTTAGTGGATACAGTATTCAAAATAATAATTTTTTCGTTTCTTTGTAAATTCATAATAAGTTAGCCTCATTTTTCTTTAGTGTAGCCGGTAAATAAATTTACCCATTTGATTGAACACTGCTTTGAATATCTATTCGAGGCTTCTTTTTCGAGCTTTAAATTGTACTGACAATATTTATATTTTATCACCAATAAAAAACATGTTTTATATTAAATAAAAGATGAACTGCAATTGCATGGCATTTATTGTGATCGACAATAGCCCCCCCCCCCCCCTCTCACGTTAGAGCTCCCCTCTAGTTTCAGGAGGTATATCTTTTATAAATTTTATTTTTACAAAAATTCTTACTTAAAATTTGAGTTTAACTGACTTATAGTGAATTTACGAATCCATTTTTTTGTTTTTTTTGTAACTAAATTTTGACCCACTTTTATTAAAATCAACAAAAATCACTCAAAATAGAGCTACAAGAAAAATAAAAAATGTGGTAGATTCGTCAATGCACTATCTGTCATCAAACCCAAACATTTCAAGTAAAAAACTTATAAAATAAAATTTTAATTAAAAGTGTGTTTTTTATTGAACACATCAATATTTTAGTTACGGCTATTTTCCAGGAATTATATCCATTGATCGCAAGCCCGAGCGGCAGTAATTAAAAGAAGGGTCTCGCTCAGGTACTGGGACAATAGTAAGCCAAGGTCCGAGATGGGTCATACTTCATTAGAAAATTTCCAACTAATTTCTAACTAGTATTTTACGATTACGCTCAAATTTCACACCAATGTATATCAATTCATGAAATTAAGGTTCTAGAAAAAATCATTAAAATCGGACAAAGCATGGAGGTGTTTATAAGTCAAAGATTTTTTTTTAAAAAAAACGAAAAAATCGTAAAGTTTCTTTTTCATAGAAATATTTTCCAATTGTGCTAAAAAAACGTGGCAGTTCTGAGTTCAGAAATTTCGAATGCCTCCATAAATTTCATCGCATCGGAGTATCGGTTTAGCCGGAACGTGCTAACAAACAGACAAAAATACGAAAAAAGAAAAAAACATTACGGATTTTTTTCTCCAGTGTAGTGAAATGGAATTTTCGCTGCGCTCGCTACGCTCGTTACGCTCATCCAATAATTAGATTGTTTTTTGGGATGAGCTAAAGCGAAGACTTCATTTCACTGACCCCCCAAAAAAATTAGCACTGGTGTTTTTTTTTTTTTTTTGTCTGTTTGTTCGCGCTCTACCGGGCAAACGGCATATTCGTCTTGATGAAAATTGGAAGGGACCTTCGAAATCTCTGAACCTGTCACGTTTTTTGTCAAATTATCACGTGAAAATCATTAGAGTATGAGGAGATCAATATTATGTCAACCTTCTACTTGGGGTTTGGGCCAGCAGCAACATTGTAATTGATATTGTTTTTTGTATTTTCTTACTCATTGTGACAATATCCATGGTTCGATTCCCTTTTGGGGGCGGACTTTTTTAATTCTGAATTGTATTAAATAATAAAAATATTTTTGTAGCCCAATTATTTTTGATCTTCTTCAGGGACGGTTTTGTTTTGCAAAACTAGCAAGTCAAACTGTGAGCAGTCGGGAATCGCCCGTTGCATGAATTCTGTGTATTTCATTATCAGCATTTCGTTTTTAGGTTTCGTGATTAATATTAAATTCCATACAGATAATTTTTTTTTCTATTTGTAAAATATAATGATAGATATTTATCATATTATATTATATTGTATTGTATTGTATTGTAATGTATTTTATTTGCAGCTGTTAAATTTCATTTGTGATGTCATAGCATGCCTATGAGCATCGTAACATAAGCAAAAAAATAAACAATAAAATAAACATAAACGTTATCTATTTTTTTTTGAAATTTCTAAAATTTTGGGTTTGTCTAAACTGTCATTAAAAACTATTATTATGAATTATTTTGAGGCAAAATGCTATTATTGTAGGTATAGGTCATCCTTATAAGGAGAAATATTATGAGGAAGAATACAGGAATATTTTTATAAAGTAACAATCTAATTTGGCAAGTGAACCAGAGCCGTCTTTCCATAAAGCAGCTAAAACACAACATTGTTAAGGATATTTTAAAAAAAACTCATCCAAATAGGCGTGTTAGCATCGACTGGGCTAGCGAGGGCCCCAAAAAGAACATTCATTTTACATAACAAAACTAATTTGTTAAAATATTGCGCAAATAAACTAATCAAGTGAAACTATGTATTTCAAAGTTCAAATTAATCCTTTCATTCGTCATAAATTTACGGAATTTTCACTATCACATCTTTGTGTAATTTTTCATTTTAAAAAGTTTTTTGGCCTTTTAGTTTCAATTTTTTTTCGGTAAACGGTTAACAACTTTGTTATCATATTTCTCACTAGCGTTGATAAGAAACAGTCCGTGAGATACATTACGCGTATTCCTAAATTAATTCCTTGATTTTGATTAAAAAATTCGTGAAATCTCCGTATTTACTGAATTTTGGTCAACTCCGGGAAATTTTTTTAAGTGCATGTACAAATTTTTATGCAAATTTCCATACTGTATATCAATCAACCGTTCTGCAGAAATCATCAACACCCGAGTGGGGCGCGATTTGAGTGGGCGTTGAGTGGTATTTCTTTATAAGAGTCAATTACAATGTATGAGACGGAGTTTTATGTTTTGTTTGTTGTCATTCGAAGGAAGGAAACGTTTTTTATATTCAAGTAGATATTTTTCAAATGCTCTGCTTCCCTGGCGCGAGTATTTGCATTGTGATTTTCAATTTCTTTACCCCTTCTGGGCCCCGGGGGAGAATCTGTCCAAGCGTGGCTCTGCTAAACGTACAAGATATTCAAGGAAAAAGTCCACCTTCAAAATCAGCTAGCAAGAGCCAGAAAAAATCACGAAGATCTTTTTATTTTTTTAAACTTATTTAAATTTTTTAAAGTTACTTACATATAAATATCCACACGCTCACACCACAAAAACAACAATGTTTTTAACGTAGGCAAATCATTTAAATCTAAATCCACCAATGGAATCATATTGACAGGTTTTTCACAAAAAGCTACACACATTGCGCGATCAGTCACATATTTCAATAATTAAAATAATTGTCTTTTCACGAGCTTTGGTAAATTACCACAAAATTTTCCGCTTGGTGGCGCATTTACGGCTAGAAAGCTTTCCAGAGTAAATACCTCTGCATTCCACGTTAAAACCCCGGTTTGTACGAGCTATAATCCCTCAGTAAATTGTGGGGGAGGGAAATTCTTCGCCGAACATTCAACGATCGTCATCACAATTCAAGGAATTATATTATTTTGTTGTTTTGTCTTTCACCAGGTTCGGAAAGACCTCACTTTTGCACATGTGTGCCGGCCACTCTACAATTTTTAGATTCCGAGGAGCAACACGGCCGATGATTGACCATAGGATTAGACTAGGATGTAAAAAAAATTTTATTTTAATAAAATGATAAATAAGTTATCCAAACAAATATTAACTCTTGAAATCATTATTAAAATCAAAATAAAATGCAATTACAAAAATGGATAATTTTTGTAAGTTTTATCCACTTTGAACGAAAAAAATCGGCCTTTATTTACGGTTTTTAAGTAGGTATTTTGCTATTTACGAAATAAAGTAAATAAAATACTTAAAAACCGTAAATGATGTCCGATTTTTTTCATTCAAAGTGGATAAAACTTACAAAAATAATCCATTTTTTTAATACATTTTATTTTGATTTTAATAATGATTTCAAGAGTTAATGATTGTATTGGATAAACTTATTTATTAATTTATGAATTAAATATTTTCATGACATCTTAGTCTAATCTTACTCTCAATCTTGGGCTTGTTGCTTTCCCCGGTATCTGAAATTGTATAGAATTCAAATTTGTGCATACAAAAGAACTCCGCTCTCGAAGAGACAAGTGTTCTACTCGCGAGTAAACGCACTATAGATTTTGGTAAAGAGGAAGGAAATTCACTTTTTTTTACCTCCCGGGCCAAACCAAACAAAGCCCACGTATATAAATTATCCAAAAGGAGAAAGCAAATCAATGAACAATGTCATTAATTTCAATTTCGTTGTTTGTTTAACGTACTTGACATTTTGGTTCAACCACACCAGGGGGTCGAAGACCGCTATGTTTAGAACCCCTTTTTCTTTCCCCTTACCCGTAGCTTTGGGTTTTGACCAGCATGGGACTTTCTTCCCCACATCCTCGTATAAACTAAAAACTATTTACTAACTAGTGCGACAGTAGTCGATCGACAGCGACAACTTTGTAAATATTTTGCCCTTCAGTCTCAGATTATCAATATTTTGTTATTCAGCCAGGAAAAATCACGGATGATGTCAATTATCTACTTATTAACAAAGTCCAAAGTCGTAAAAATCTATTTTTATTTAAAACTTGTTTAAAATTAGAAGTTTATTTTTTTTCATTCATAAAAATCATCACCCAAACAACCATGTTTTTAGCGAATTTCCAAAACTTTTAGTAAGATACTTTCATACACAAACTTACGCAACCCTGGAAATTGTGTGACTTACTTTAAAAGGATTCGTTTGCATTGTTTTTGTTGGATATTGAAAAATTATGTATACATTTTTTAAATATATTATTATTAGTATTATATACGGTTATATTACAAAGGCTTATGTAAAATGCTTTTAAAGAAGTAAATCGAACCAATAAAAATTACCGTCTGTATATTATTTTTTCTAACGAACGCCTAATTAACCATGATGACGAAGAATGACAGTATAGAAATAAATCATGATTTCAAATAGATCACGATTGCTACGATTGTCAGAATGAAGTCGACGTTTTATCGCGTGTGTGTACCGAGGGCCGGTGGGGGCGTATAATATATTGAACAGTAATTTTTAAAAAGTAAAACCCTGGGGCATCCTCATGCGAGTAATGTGGCTAAGAATGATGAGTGATTTATAACAATGTTTGGTTTGAACTGTAAAACGCAAATAATCCGGATTACCCAGCTAATAACGGAAACATGCTTCGATGCTAGGAAAAAAGATGTTTTGACTTTGATAAGGTTTAAATACATCCTGTCTGGATAAAAGCATAAGGAATAGGCATTGTGGTGGTGCAATTTTCTTTTTATGAAAATCGAAAATCGTTTTCCGGAAAACCCCACAATTAATGTCAGTGTCAGCTATAGTTACAACTCCGATTCTAGTTACTTATCTAGCTATTCTTTGAGTTATGACCTGGACATGACGTAACACAAATTGAACGCCTCCCCCCCCCCCATCCACAACTCTACGCTGCAGACACGTGTTCGACCACCTATATACTAGACCATTGAGTATATAAGGGCTAAAACATGCTGTTTTAATTTGGGGGGCAGTAAAAGAATTCATTCCCTTCTTCGCAGAGGGAAGATAGTGTTTCTGAGAATAAGGGCTAGACATGCAACAACAGTCACTCAACGCTCACAGCCAAAATCGAACAATTCCTAATCTCCTCGGGATTAATTTGTCGGTTGAAAAATATGGGCTGTCTGTCAGTCCCAACGGGCCGAACGACAAAACAGATTAAGCTGTAATTGTAATTTCACATATCAAATCTAAAAAAACGATGTTTCATTGTCACAATTTTGATTACTAGAATTATTGATTGTTGGACTTGAATCTCTGCATAATAATATGTTAAAATATGAAAGATGTTCTGATGCTTCGAAGCACAAACGAGAAAAATACCCAACAGGGATTTGTATTGTACATTTTAAATCAAATACAGGTGCGCGTACATATCCCGACCTGAGTAACACAATAGCTAAAATTATCCAGTTTATTTGTTTGTTGCATGTTTGTTCGGTTTCGTGTGATATTATAAACAATCTAGCTAATGATAGTTTGATGAACAGGTAATTGCATTAGAGGAATCCTAAAATATTTTAAAGCACAAAGTAATGCATTGCTAAAAAGTTACAACGACCAGCAACGAGGTCTATGATTCTTGGAATTACTTTTATTATCCTAGTATGTGGAGCAGCTTCCAGATAAAGTTTACACACAGGACGACTTAATTATTTTTTATTTTTTTAACTCATTCAGACCAACGTGTCCATTATAAGGACCCTAAACAATTTTGATTTTTTAAATTTGACTTAAAGTTTTTTTCAATTTGGCCACAAAAATTCAAAACCCAAAATTTGGGGAATTCAAATTTCACATTCTTTTTTACCCGCATTGCGATAGGACGAATAGTACCGTTTTTTAGAGCAGATTGAAAATGAATTGTAAAACGGGCAAAAAAAAGGGGGATTTTGTTTTTTTCCCGGAAATTTAAAATATAATAGTTTTGCCAGTATTTGAGATGAAAATCCAAAATATGCAAAAATCCGAAAAAAATGTAGTTTTTTGAAGCACTTAAATTTACATTGAACATCAACGTTGCTTTTATTGAAATCCAAAATTCCATAATTCCTTTAAAAATTACATGAAAAATATAAAAAAAAATACTAAAAATATCAGAAAAAAATCACGAAATGTTAATTTTTAGCTTAAAAATATTTCCCAATTGTGCCCTTTAATTATGGCTGAAATGAGTTAACGTCTACCATTCCGTAAAAACTGATTTTTTCAAAGGAGGCAATCTTTGCCTGCACTGTGCTGCCATTGTGCAGCCAAGCTTGCATTTCAGTTGGGTTTCTGCGTTATGGAATTAACATAATACGGCGATTTTTTGAAGATATTGAAATTTTTTTATTTATCGTCTATCCCATTAGAATGCATCGTAAAAAAATTACAATTTGGTTTTAGGCATGTATTGATTTTATTTTTTGCTAAAGTAAACCACTTTCCGCGCCCTAAAAAACATGTTTATTAAGATTCATATTCTAACACTTTATTGTATTGCACTTGTGGGACACCCGTCCCGTTGTCAAAAAGGAATAAATAATAATTATAATAATAAACAAAACATATGAATGGAATGAGCGTAATGAAGACTTCAAATTTAACAACCATAAAAATTACTGTATTAAATACTATTGCGTCTATAGTATTGTAAAGATTTCCATTGATAACTATTTCGCAAGTCTGCTTTGTAATATCTACAATCATTCTACAATGGACCAACGAAATTTATTTGCCCAAATGTATATTTTAAATAGGAACGCAATAATTTTCAAGATAGTTCGTGGAGTTGACACACTTCCGGCCGGGCGCATCTACGTAGTTACGATGTGGACCGCCAGGTGGGGGATGCGTCGTTGAAGTTTTTGGGGCGACCTCTATGGGTGCACTTACTAACTTCATGCGTGGCCACGAGCTCGCGAAACTCTTGTGGCGCTCGTAGCGCTCGTAGCAGTGCAGAGTTGAACTCGGTGAGTGCGACAGAAATTGTTGGGACCATATTTAACATGGGAGTCAAGTCTCTAGCTAAGGATGTTATATACTCAATGCTACCACTGGTCTAACCAAGGTTTTATATGCATGTCCTTTAAGTTCCCCACTAGCTCCCCTTAAGGTTTCTCATTACAAAATTCAAACATCTCAAACCTTTCTTGGTTTCTTACTAACTGTTCCTCCCATTTAAGTTGTTGATGGAGCCACACCCCCAAATACTTTATTTTATCAACTTTCTCAAGGAGTTTTACCCATTAGTGAGTACCCTTCCCGCGCAACTCTATTGTCTCTTTTCTTTGAAAACCTAATATATTTGCATTTCTCAAGATTTAGGCTCATTAATTTTCTTCCACCCATATGTCAAGTGCTGCCAAGTCATCTCTTAGCCCTTCTTACATCATCGTCCCCTTTAACAATCCTATATATTACACAATCATCTGCAAACAACCTGACCTTGGCTCCCATTCCATCCGCAATATCATTTACAAAGATGACAAACAGTAATGGACCTAGATAGATAGACAGATAGATTTATTTGCGTAATGTATACTCTTTCCATGTAGACCATGTTCTGAGATGTATTACATGTCATGATATGTCTAGGCTAATACATAAATACCAATAAATACAAATAATTTTAAAAACATTTACAATATGTACAGGTCTAGACTCAGTAGCCTAGTAGGGTAATACATAAATAATCTCAAATAATATAAAATATTATATTATGGCTGTATATGTATAAAAAGTTACCTCCCCTATATAATAGGCCTAGGCCATTGTATGTACATTCTTTATTTTTTTACACATGTAACACACTCCCCTGTGGGACCCCTGATGTCACTTCCACTCTTCCGATAAATCCCCCCCCCCCCCTACCTTTGACTCTTTGACTCCTGTCACGTAGGAAGTCCCCTATCCACCTAGTTACCCAATCATCCCCTAGCAGGCCTTCTTCTTTCTTTAGTTTACTTTCTTTCACAATAAGTGAAGATATAAGTGAGGAAATCTTTTTAATTTGTAGCATTAGCAACTCACACACTGTCTGGCTCAGAGAAAGTTTGCAAAAAAAAAATTGTAAGCCCAATTTTCTTCATTTATTCAAGTATCATGAACTTGTTATGTAGCGTCTGAAATGCAAAACGATTATTTCAACCATTTACTACTACTAACCACCAACTACTACTACTATGTACTACTATCTCTGCAGAGAGCCTATATAATTAGTAGACAATAGGTAGTATTGTAGATAATATGTAATTGTATATAAGTGAGTAGGCCTATAGGCCTTGGATATACCTAGTTAAAATTATCAAGTTCAAAAAGTAGGGTGCCAGTATGTGAAGCCACTTTTCAATATGTAGTATTTTATTAGTGATCAAAATAAAGGTGCCGCCATTATTAAGTCTTGATGGCGCCGGCGGCCTATAATCGAGTAAATATGTAGGCCCTTCTTCATTTATTTCCTTAAAAATGTGGTTAAAGATTAGGATTGTCAACGAGTACCCGTTACATGTCCAGTGCGTTCGGGTACGGTCCCAACTTTCCACCGCCCGTTCCGTTCCTTGTTAGTAAGTAGACTTAGGGCGCTTTAACAGCTAAGATTATTCGCGCCTCCAAGATAAAACAATTTCTAAAAGTGTGAGTTACCACCATGTATACTTCTTTCTAAGGGGAGTAAACGTAAGGGGAGAAGCGGGGGGACAAGGGGTGGACAGGCCTATGCTGATCAGAACCAGCCACAAGCAAATAAGAGGGCAGGGGTTCCCCCACTTCATGGTCGTCTTCGTCTGTGTCATCGTTCCGTCCGTGTTGTCATTGTCGTCGCCGTCGGGGAAAGTAGTAGAAGTAGGGGGTAGTCAAAGGGAAGGGGAAAGTTCCCCGACGACGACCCAGAGCTCGCCATTAGTTTCAGGGAGTGAAACTTCCCTAATCACGGGCCAAACCACGAGAAGGTTGTGAGTTGGACTTTGATGGCCCTCTGTTCCTTGTTAAAGTTGAAAATTATCTCGTCACATTACCTTAGTAGGCCCTACAGACGCTATCAGTCACTTAACTCATTTGCAACCAAGTTAGTACGGTAGCTTCCAAGTTCGTACCACGACAGTCAGGTTTGTGGTTGCTCTGCTGTTTTTCCTTTCAAGACTAATCGAGTAATATAGCGGATAACCCTAGCTAGATGTGTTATACCCTATTCACGTAATTACAAGCCGCCATCAAGTACAGTATTGGCCACACCTGTTTTTTGACCACTCAAATTTTAAAAAAGGCACTTTATAAAATACTATAAAGTGTGCATAGGGGTTAATGGTCACATCACACTTTTTGAATTTATTTTTTAATATAGGCCCTACTTGCAGCCTAAATGGGCATTAATTTGTACAGTAAATGTATCACCAAGATGTAAAACAGTCACGATAACAAGAAAATTTACTGCCCAGGTATTGCGTGAAAAAATCCTGGTGTTGACATCCTTGATGGATATCATATTCATAGGGTAGGGAAAAAATGGGGGTCTGGGGGTTTTCCCCAGAAATTTTTTGAGATCATCGATTTGATTTGTTGAGTTTTAGAGGTTTTTGAACCCCTCTTAAAGTAACTTAGGTCTACTATAGTTGGTTTTGGGTTGGGGCAAGGTCCTCTAGATCTCCGCCACCTGGCGGAGGCTCGTCTAACTCTCTAGGTTAGGTCGTCGCAGCAGCGAATTAGAAGCCATCTTGGTGATTAATTCTAGAGCGGGAATGTAGTAACTAGTACTATTTCACGCACTTTGCATACTAGTGAGTTAATTACCTAAAAAACTGGAGGTTGTCAACGACTTTCAATACCACGTTAGTAATCAGGATGAATGCCACTATAACGTTATATAGTGGTTATGTTTGTACATACAGTCGTTTTCCATTAAAACGAGCATTTCTCGCCCTCGGCGACATAGTAATTTTTCACACGCCACCTTGAAAAATACCGTCATTTACTAGTGTTTATATGATTATTTGTGTACACTATTATCATCACATATTATGTTGCTTTGGGCACAAGCAATGTTGGTAATAAACTAGGAAGCTTCGCAAACACTTTTTCAGGCGCGTTGTTGGATGAGCGTAATTGTTTAAGGGGTATTTCACTGAAAATGAATGAAAAAAAACGGCCATTTTACATTATTATTGTTTTAATTGCTTTTTAAGTTTACTTTTTTTTATTGAATACATAAATTTATTTGTACTGATATAATGCTAAAAGCATTAAATGAATTTTTTCTTTAGCGCTGTATGCTATTTTACATGGGAAAATGGCTTACCAGTACTGATATTAGGCCTAATCTAGGGCTGTATAGAGTGTTATTCATAACAATTTTAGTCAATTTTAAAGAAGCCTAGATTAACAGGTTATAAAGGCCCAGTGAATTCATGTTTAATAAATAAACTGAGCCTTTAGGCTATGTTGTACTCAAATTTACCAAAAAACAACATAAATAAACATTAAATGCTATTCTCTCAAAACTTTTATTCTAGCACAATTGCTAACATTTTTCCTACTTCTAGCCTACAGTTTTTAAGATAAAAGGATAATTTATATTTTAATGTGCTCACAAGTCTTATTCTGACAAATTCACTAGACACTTTTTTGATGAGATTTATGGTTTTTTAATTAAAATATGTGAAATATAGATTTGTTACAAAAAACATACATTTTCCAACAATGCAAAGGAAAAAATCATATTTATCAAACAAAACGAAAATTATAAAATCCGTCTGGTGAATGTTTAGATGTATTGTTTTTTAATCTAAAACACCTTTCACTTTAAAAAATAAATTAAAATTGTAAGAGCCTTGGCATTTTTATCAAAACGCTGTTTAAATCGTAAAATTGCAATTATTATGAGAAATAATTGTTTGATTGCGCTCAAATTTCACAAGAATATATAAATCCATAAAATAAGGGTTCTGTGAAAAAATCATTACAATCGGATAAAGCATGTATAGGTGTTATATGTCGAAGAATGTTTTAAAAATAAAAAAATCATAAATTTGTGATTTTCATGAGAAATAATTTTTCGATTGCACTAAAATTTCACAAGAATATATTAATTCATAAAATTAAGATCTGTGAAAAAATCATTACAATTGGATAAAGCATGTAGGTGTTATAAGTCGAAGAATTTTTTTAAAAATCGAAAAAAATCGTAAAATTGCGATTTTTATGAGAAAAAAAAATTCGATTGCACTCAAAAACGTGGCAGTTATAAGTTCAGAGATTTCGAAGGCCTCCATAAAATTTCATCGCAATCGGAATATCGGTTTAGCCGGAATCGTGTTAACAGACAGATAAAAATACAGAAAAAAAGAAAAAAAACATTCCGGATTTTTTCTCCAGTGTAGTGAAATGGAATCTTTGCTTCGCTTGCTACGCTCGCTACACTCATCCAATTATCAGAAACAGGCTTTTAGAAATAAATTTTTGAAATCGTAAAAAAAATTGCTCATGGATATCCTACACATTACACTATAATAATATAACATAGGGTATTTAAAATTATTTCATTTTATTAATTACATTACAACAAATTATTATTCATTATTATTGGGTTGTCAATTTTATTATCTCTTAATGCACGCGATTCTTTTCTGGCCTCTACATCGTCATTTTGTGGTCAAGTTTTAGGGCGCGCTAAGTAGATGTTCACTTTGATTTTTAAAATTCCCCCTATTTCTCGTGCAAATCACCGTAATGGCTGCTATACATTGTGGAACGGGTTGCGACGACCTAACTTCGTGGCCACACGAGCGAGTTAGACGAGCCTCCGCCAGCGCCAGGTGGCGGAGATCTAGAGGACCTTGGGTTGGGGTGAGAGCATTTCAAATTTTCTTGAAATTATAGTCCAGGCCTACATTATTTCTCCTTTCTATACAAGGCTATGCAAATTACTTTAGTCCTATTGCTTTACTACAATGAGTAAAACTTAAAAATGTGTTTTAATATGCCCTTATAAAGGTGATTATGTTATTTCTTCTAAGTGGTAATTAGTATCTAGTATTTGTATTATGTGTACTACAACTTGAAACATTGTTATATTTTATGTAAAGCAATCCAGAAATGACTGATTGATGACTTTATTTTTATTACCTAGCCTACTTTAAAATTATTCATCCTAGCAATCAATAAAAATTATCAAAATACAAAATATATGTATATAGGCCTAGACACTATACAGTAAAACCTGGAACTCGTATGGATTGTTTTCCAGGGGAAAATGATAAATGCAAAACTATGAATGTGCTGCCAACCAAAAACAGAAACATTTTTTTTTTTAAAATTATCTTTCAAGATTTTTATCGTGTTTGGGCGAATTTCATTGTGTTATAATAATTATTGTAATACCTAGGCCCAAATAATTTTTTTTAAAGGGGGGGTGGAGTCAAGCTATTCCGGGCGGCAATGAATTATTGCCGGGAGGGCTGCCCGGCCAACCGGCTCTGGGGATAACACTGCTATTTCTAATCAGATAATTTTGGTGCTTACATTTTAAGACATTTAATCTTGGTTAAATGTTCTCTGGATGGTAAAGTAGCATCAAGTTCCAACCCACGTTATTGTTGGACATTATTGATCAATGGACAGACCCTTTTGATTTTTGTTAAAGTTAATTTTATTGTTGTGCATCCCTAGTAAGTATACATAATTTAGTTTACAATTCTCAATGACCATATGAATATTCATTAGTTTAGTCAAAAGTAGCTATTTGTAGTTTACGTAGGCCTACTGGTACCTGTAGGTATGCAGAAGAAATACATACCATCAAGTAGGTCTACCAGTACTACTACTTGTCTTTGCAGAAAAGTAGCCGGGCTCATTAGTCATTCGTTACTGATGCTGTGCCAAGAAGCAACCTTGGAAATGGAACTTTATATCTCACGAACACTCTGCTATGGTTCAACGCATTAAGCATGGTTCGAGAAACGTCAGCTTTCAAGTTTTCCGGGATCTATCACTAACTTGGAACTCAATTTATTATTTACTGCTACTGTACCTTCTGAATAGAGGAATTGTGAATTTGTAAAGTAGATACAATTTTGTTTCAAAAGCACAGATTTGTATAATTTAAACAAAATCATAGCTTACGGTATCTAAATACATATATCTATCCTAGAGCAACACAATTTTTTTGTAGAATTAAGTTTTTTGCTATTAAATTAAACTACTACTACACTTGTTAGCTACATAAGCTTGCACAGGGGGGGGGGGGGGGGCAGCCATTAAGCTTAGCGTTCTTGAAAATTTTATAAAAATAATTGATTAAAAAATAAAAATTAAGAAATATATTTACTTCAAGTTCCTTTACCTACCTTTTTCTCTAATAATTTCACTTTTAAATAAGTTTTATAACAAAAATGTCTTAGGTACCGTATTAAGTGTAAATAATAGCCATTCTTACTCTCAAATACGTTTTAAGCCCTCCCCCAAAAAGTTAACTCCCAAAAAATTTTGGCTCTGGCAGCTAGGACCCAGACCCCGTCCCTCCTCCGCCACCGCCATTCCCCCATCCATTACCATCGGTATTATCTGTGGTATGGTGATCCTGTGGCAGTGGCAGATACAGGGGGGAGGGGGGGGTGGGGGGGGGGGGCAATCGCCCCCTTAAGGTTCTTTAAAAATAAAATATTTCATATCATTCCATAATAATAGTTTATTTTAACAAGCAAACCTCTGAAATGTCGAACATTTTTATGTTGCCATGTATGCTGTGAATTGTAAGCTCGATATGACGACAAAACAAATTGACGCACACAAACTACATTGTTTCGGTATTGCATCAGCTTACCACTTTTTTCTAAAACCAGATGCCAAATGCACTCTTAAAATCTAATTTTCAAAGAAATTTGGCTGTGGCACTATATTTATTGGGGGCTTTTTTAACCCCCCCCCCCCCAACCTCCCCGTGCTTGGTCCCTTTCCCACGGATATACATGCAGGCGCAAATTTCCCTCCCCCCATGATTATGTCCTAGATCTGCCTCTATCCTGTCCCCCCATTAGAAAATCTCTGTGCATGCCTATATGGTTACCTATGGATAGTTCTGCTAGTTCATGTTTTGGTAAATTTAATATTTTAATTAACTTTTTGTTTTGGCCTATATGTTACTATTGCTCAATCTGATGTAGGCCACTATTTTCAATTTCTCACTGTTTTCAAATTTTGTGTTCACGATACAGTCCACCATTTCATTTCTTGCATTGAAATTGACATATTTTATAAATTTTAATTATGTATGTATCAGTCACCATTTTGTTTACAGTCAATGTGCTAACAATTCCAAATGTTACATTAGAAATGATTTCAATTCAATAACAGTTTAACGGAGTTGTATAAATTATAATTAATTAATTATTTTACTGTTAAGCTGGATTCATGACGTTGCAGAGCAATGCGTTGTGATTTTGCGAGACCCTGCGTGGTTCTGTTGGTGGTTTACGACCTGGAGGAGTAACTTGTAACGCACCCACCGCCTGTGCACACTTTGTGTCAGGACTGTTTTACCAAGGCCGTGTTGAATCGCAGTCAAGTGTAGGTAGTATCTTTCAAAATGCCAGCATGGAAGAGAAGTGTTATTTACTTATTTGCAACCTAGAAGAAATGAATTAATTATTCATAACATGTCTTATTCTTATTCTCATTCTCAATTTGACGTCATCAATCATATTCATATCTGTGATGTCAGAAGCAATGTATGAAGGGCAGTCTTGGGGAGAAGCGCGCTACTTGTAGCATGCTACTTTTACCTGTAGCGGAACCGGTAGAGCACTACTTTATTTATGGAGCATATTGTAGTGGTAGCATGCTACAAGTTTTGTAAAGAGTTAGTGTGATTTTGTGTTACTTTTTATGTCCCGGTTCGAGCAGTCCCAGTAGGGCCTACCACAGAAAGTCTTAAGTCGGCACTGCAAACTAGCTTGTAACGCCCTCCGCGGCGCCGTGAATGTTCCGAGTTTTACGTCATATGCTGGCCGTGTAGGCCCGTAATCTTGTCTCGCTTGCACACACATTGTTTGCTCTCCCTCGCTCGCTCTCTCTCCCTGCATCGTCCGAAGGATGCAAGCGATCTGTCACATCGGTAGTAGTTCGTAGGTCTGACCTTGCCAAAAATATTGCAGTGATTATTAAATTTAAATTGCATGGTGCTTCTTGAGTGCTATTTCAGGGTCATAAAATCTTCACAAAACACAGGCAAAGAGGTATCAACGATAATGAGAAGTCGGATTATTGATTTAGAGCGTAATCCGCTCAATAATTATATGCCAATCGTTTGTATTGCACATTGAATTAAAGTGATAAGCGTCTTTTATCCCCCCTCCCTTGAGACATTCCGGGCTATTAATAGATCGCTATTATTGTCCAGTACCGGTAGGCCTACTCAGAGCGTTGTTTGTCGCATTCTTCTACCTTCCGTCGTGATTCTGCGAAAAACTCGTTGACAAGAAATTCAATATGACTGTTTAGTTACCTAGGCCTAGAATTCTTACAAGACTACCTATCCTAAACGTTGAAAGAACGCCTATTGTAATGGAAACCAAAACTGTGCTTTTGATATTGATATATTTTTATATTATATTTTATATTTATAATGTATTCTATAGCTGCCTATAATGGATGTACTAATGTCTCATGTACACCCCATCATCTTGTTACCAAAATATTCCATTTTAGAGATAATGACCCACACTCAAGTCAACATAGACTTTGTGGGCTTCTCAAAATTATATGTAACACATGCTTATTATAAATGTAACATGTATTTTTTTTAGAATAAAAGCACATCTGAATCTGAATCTGATGATAGGTCAGAATAGAGTAGGTCTAGACATATAATGGAGCCAAAAATCATCTCGGCACGACGTCAAAAGACATCAAAACTGGGTAATTTGAGAGCCCCACACACCCTATTAAACACAAACAATGTAGCGGAAAAGTTGCGCACTACATTTCTCAGCATGCTACTTTTTGGATGAGCGTAGCGAAGATTCCATTTCACTACACTGGAGAAAAAAATCCGGAATGTTTTTTTTTTCTTTTCTCTTTTTTGTATTTTTGTCTGTTTGTTAGCACGATTCCGGCTAAACCAATACTCCGATTGCGAAGAAATTTTATGGAGGTCTTCGAAATCTCTGAACTTAGAACTGCCACGTTTTTGAGCACAATCGAAAAATTATTTCTCATGAAAATCGCAATTTTAGGATTTTTTTCGATTTTTAAAAAATTTCTTCGACTTACAACACCTACATGCTTTGTCCGATTGTGATGAATTTTTCACAGAACCCTAATTTCATGAATTGATATATTGTGAAATTTGAGCGTTATCAATAAACTATTTTTTTTACAAAAATCGCAATTTAACGACTTTTCAATTTTTAAAATTTCTCCAGCTTATAACACCTACATGCTTTATCCGATTATGATTTTTTTACAGAACCTTAATTTTATAAATTAATATATTCGTGTAAAATTTGTGCGCAATCGAATAATTATTTCTTATGAAAATTTCAATATAACTTTTTTTCCTTTTTTTAAATTACGATTAAATAAATAAAAAAAATTCAGTTAATTTTTTATTTAATTTAATTTAATTTTAAAAATATCTTCAACTTAGTAATGATTTTTTCACAGATCAACAGAAAATCCGCATAACACATGGCAGCTCAATGCACCAATTACGCTCATCCAACAACGCGGCGGGACTTAAGCGTTTTCCTAGTTAAAAGTAACGTCCCCAAGACTGACGAAGGGTCCTGATCGAGACTGAGAACGAAAATTAAACCTAGTAATGAAAATACCACTCGTCATGTTGTAATTGGATGAGCGAAGCGAAGACTTCAATTTCACCGACCTCCCAAAAAATTTAGCTCGGTTGTTTTTTTGTTTTGTTTGTTTGTTTGTTTGTTTGTTTTTCCGTCTGTTTGTTCGCTCTCTACCGGGCAAACGGCATATGCGATCTTGATGAAAATTTGACAAGACCTTCGTTTTCTTTGAACTTAGACTTGCCACGTTTTTGGGTACAATCGAAGATATATTTCTCATGAATATCGTACTTTTACGATCTTTTTTGATTTTTAGTGCGATATTTTCGTGCCATTTGGGCCGATTCTGACCAAACGGGTGGGGCATCAACGTTCATATTTCACATGGACATTAAGGTTATGGTGATGTATTGCTTTCTGAAAGAAAAAGTTGAAAAAGTTAGCCAGAATCTAGAGAAATAAAGCTTTTAATATACGTTTTTTGACTTTTGTGCGATATTTTCGTGCCATTTGGGCCAATTCTGACCAAACGGGTGGGGCTACAACGTTCATATTATACATGGACATTAAGGTTATGGTGATGTAGTACCTTTTGAAAGAAAATGTTGAAAAAAATAGCCAGAATCCATAGAAATATAGCTTTTAATGTAAGATTTTTACGTTAAATAATAACAAATTAACAAGAAACAATAGAAACTTGACAACAATCACCTACAATGCGTCGGCAGAAAAACAAAGCACTTGCAAAAGTAAAGATAGATATCCCACGCAAACTAAAAACTTTAAAAAAGCTCATCCATCAACGCGGCGGGACTTTAGCGTTTTCCTAGTAAATAAAAAAATGGAGGACTTGGGAGACGATCAAAATTAAATTTAAAACACTTCCAAATAACGTTCAGTCGCCAAATAAGTTAAATGTAGTTAACATAATAATTGGATGAGCGGAGCGAGCATAGCGAGCGAAGCGAAGATTCCATTTCACTACACTGGAGAAAAAAATCCGGAATGTTTTTTTTTATTTTTTTATTTTTGTGTGTTTGTTAGCACGATTCCGGCTAAACCGATACTCCAATTGAGATGAAATTTTCTAGGCCTTCGAAATCTCAAAATCTCTGAACTTAGAACTGCCACGTTTTTGAGCGCAATCAGAAAATTATTTCTCGTAAAAATTGCAATTTTCCGATTTTTTTTTAATTTAAAAAAAAAAAATCTTCAACAAAAACACCTACATGCTTTATCCGATTTTAATGATTTTTTCAAAGAACCTTAATTTTATGAATTTCGATATTCGTGTGAAATTTGAGCGTATCTAATCGAAACATTATTTCTCATGAAAATCAAAATTTTACGGGTTTTTTTCTTTTTGGATGAGCGAAGCAAAGATTCCATTTCACTACACTGGTGAAAAAAATCCGGAATGTTTATTTTTTATTTTGTATTTTTGTGTGTCTGTTAACACGATTCCGGCTAAACCGATACACCAATTGCGATGAAATTTTCTGGAGGACTTCGAAACCTCTGAACTTAGAACTGCCACGTTTTTGAGCGCAATCGGAAAATTATTTCTCATAAAAATCGAAATATTACGATTTTTTTCGATTTAAAAAAAATTTCTTTGACTTATAACACCTATATGCTTTATCCGATTTCAATGATTTTGTCACAGAACCTTAATTTTATGAATTAAGGTATTCGTGTGAAATTTGTGCGCAATGGAAAAATTATTTCTCATCGAAATATCAAAATTTTACGTTTTTTTCTTTTTTATAACAGTTCTTTGACTTATAACACCGACATGCTTTATCCTATTGTAATGATTTTTTCACAGAACCTTAATTTTATGAATTAATATATTCGTGTCAAATTTGAGCGCAATCGAATAATTATTTCTTATGAAAATTGCAATTTTTGATTTTTCTCTTTTTTAAAATTGTGATTAATTAAAAATTTAAGTTAATTTTTTATTTAATTTAATGAAAAAAAATTAAACTGTGTAATGATTTTTTCACAGAACAACAAAAAATCCGCATAACACATGGCAGCTCAATGCACCAATTACGCTCATCCAACAACGCGGCGGGACTTAAGCGTTTTCCTAGTTTAAAACAAAACTTTGACTTGTAACACCTACATGCTTTATTGGATGAGCGTAGCGAGTGAAGCAAAGATTCCATTTCACTACACTGGAAAAAAAATCCGGAATGTTTTTCTTTTTTTCTTTTTTTTTCTGTTTGTATTTTTGTGTGTTTGTTAACATGATTCCGGCTAAACCGCTACTCCAATTGCGATGAAATTTTCTGGAGGCCTTCGAAATCTCTGAACTTAGAACTGCCACATTTTTGAGCGCAATTGAAAAATTATTTCTCATGAAAATCGCAATTTTACGATTTTTTTCGATTTTTTTGGAAATTCTTCGCTCTTAAACACCTACATGCATAATCCGATCGTAATGAAATTTGTATGGGACCTTTCTTATATGAAACTCTAGACATGTGTCAAATTTAAGCACAATCCAAGATTATTTCTCATAAAAATTGCAATTTTTCGATGTTTTTTATTAATTTTAGACGTTCTTCACTTTCTACCACCTTCATCGTTAATCCGTTCGTAATTAAATTTTAATAAAACCTTCATTTTATTAATCAATAGATTCATGCCGAAATTGAGGTTATTCGAAGAATTATTTCTGACAAAAAATTACAATTTTTTTTTTTTTTTTTAAATTCGTGCCGCCATGTCTTATGTTAATTAAACATAAAACATGGCGGCTCAATGCACCAATTACGCTCATCCAACGACTTTCGGCGTTTTCCTAGTGTAAAATTTGAGCGTAATCAAAAAATTATTTCTCATGAAAATCGCAGTTTTACGATTTTTTTAAATTCTTCGACTTTTAACACCTACTTG
>JAMZAV010006622.1:0-37518 GCA_024449915.1 Sweltsa coloradensis | reverse complement strand
CCTAAAATTAAGCCCCTCTAAAAGGTAAGTGAAATGAAATTAGAGGGCTTAATAACGGCGGATTATTTTTTTGAAATTTTTGCGGACAAAACCTCAAAATAAACAATTGTTTTAAATTACTGAACAGTGTCCAATTCAAAATTGAATTTTGAGCAGTTTTTGTTGTTATTTTTCTAATTCTTATCTACACCTAAATAAGAGTTTTTTGGATTATGGGTTTTGTTGCGTTGCACAATTTTTTTCTCCTCCCGGTACAATTTCAAATTTGTACCGTTTAAAACGGAAAAAATCGTGCAACGCCTGAAACTATATAAAACCAATAATACTTATATTTAGGTTGTAGATAAAGGAGTGTAGAAGTAATATAAAAAACCGCTGCTTTTATTCAATTTTGAACTTGAGCAACTGATTCCAGTAATTTGAATACAATTGTTGATTCTGAGGTTATGTCCAGTCAAAAAAAATTTCAAAAAAATAATCCGCTCTTTTATTAAGCCCCTCTGACATTCTACTTACTTTTCAGACGTCTTTACGGCATTCTTTAGAAATCATATTTGGGTCTAGGGAATCCCCTTAAAAACTGATTTGCAAAGGACAACAACTAAATAAATCTAATTACACAGATGCAGACACAACAACGAACTTCAGTTAAGTAAATATGTGAAATACTAAACAACAATGTATTAAATTAAAACACAACAATGTTGGTAACAAATTTAAAAAGGATATTTTTGTCTATTTGGATTAAGGACGCGTAAACCATTAGGTCATTGGATGAGCGTAGCGAGCGAAGCGAAGATTCCATTTCACTACACTGGAGAAAAAAATCCGGAATTTTTTTTTTTTTTTTTTTTTGTATTTTTGTGTGTTTTTTAAACACGTTTCCGGCTAAACCGATACTCTGATTGCGATGAAATTTTATGGAGGCCTTTGAATCTCTAAACTTAAAACTGCCACGTTTTTTGAGCGCAATCGGTAAATTTTTTCTTATAAAAAACGCAATTTTACGATTTTTTTCGATTTTTTAAAATTTCTTCGACTTATACACCTACACGCTTTATCCGATTGTAATGATTTTTCACAGAACCTTTAAATTTTTATAAATTTTAGATATTCTTTGTAAAATTTGAGGTAATCAAAAAATTATTTCTCATGAAAATCGAAATTTTACGGGTTTTTTATTTTTTAAAAAAATTCTTTGACTTATAACACCTACATGCTTTTATCCGATTGTAATGTTTTTTTTTACAGAACCTTAATTTCATGAACTTATAATTCGTGTTAAATTTGAGCGCAATCGAATAATTATTTCTTATGAAAATTGCAATTTTTCGATTTTTATTTTTTTTAAATTACGATTTATTAAAATAATTAAGTTAATTTTTATTTTATTTTAAATTAATTAAAAAAAATCTTCGACTAAGTAATAATTTTTTCACAGAACAACAGAAAATCTGCGTAACACTGGCAGCTCAATGCACCAATTACGTCATCCAACAACGCGGCGGGACTTAAGCGTTTTCCTAGTAATGCACCCCACTAGCCCAGGGGATATGTGGGGAGGAGCCCATTCTGGTCAGAACCAGCCACGGGTAGTACTAAAAGAAATTTTAAAAATTATTGAACCAAACATAAAACGGGGGAAAATTGACGAAAAGAAGAAAAAAATCATAAAAAAAGAAAAACGAAAAGAAAAACACTGTCAATTTCCCTGACGGAAAAGGTGTTTTACAATCTGAAAATGAATGGGGCAAAATTTCGTAATTATTTTAAATATAACCATTTAAAATATTTTGTTTGGAACTTTCTGACGTGCCGATTCTTAATTTCAAATATTTTACATGCCAACTGTCGCATTTTCATCGAAAAATTAAAAATTTTAATAGTTGAAAGTTGGAAAAAACACAAAACTATGCAATATCATGGGATTTGCAATATTATGTTACAAAATCCATGACTAAATGAACTACTATTAAATATGGATAAATTTTTTGTATGGTTCGTTGGTCTTGTGGTTAGAGGCTCTGCTTCCCAAGCGGAAGGTCCAAGGTTCGATTCCCGCATAAGGCAGATGTTTTAGAACTTCTGATTTGGTTTTTGTCCTTCAGTTCTAGTCTTAGGGAAACTGATAGGAAAATGTAATATAATCAGTTAAAAACGGACGGCAGGGCCCCCACTCCCCCCGCCGCTCGTGATGTATTAAGCGAACTTTGCTCACTTATTGCATAGAAAGTAAATTCTGTAGAATATAATATAAAAAAACGATGAAATCGCTGCCGACAAATCGATTAAAAGACAAACAATGTTAAAACATTCATTATTCCATTTGGGTTTTATCTAATTCTACATCTTTGATGCATGGAAAGTTAATGCAATACATTATCACAGGACCAACATGTAAGATATTTTAGGTGCCCGTTAGGGCCGCCGCACCCAAAAGCCGCGGTGCGCTACACACTCAAGCACCTTATACACCAAGCAGAGTTGGGGTGATTTCGAGGTGTTACCCAGCCGTCATATAACGTGATGTGAACTTGAAAACTATCACAATCGGGGGGATTTAGGTACCTGACAACAATCCCAAAAATTTTATTGGGGTACGATTTTTCCTTCTTGGTGAAAAAATGGTTTGAAACATGCTCAAAATCACTTTAAGGATGTTAGCTACTGCTACTGCCTACTACTGCCACTACTGCTAACATCTAGTACGTCGGCCGCGATTTCGACCAGACGGGTGGGACTACAATGTTCATATTTTACATGGACATGTAGGTTATAGAAAATAGCTCTTTTGAAAAAAAAGTGAAAAAGTTGTGGAAAGGTCCAAATAAAGTTTTAAAATAAGCCTTAAAAAACTGGCATACATCAACAAGTAACCATAATTACTTGACACTTGTACGGTATAAGCAGAGTTAGGCGGAAAGTGCGATACTAAAACAAATAGCGGACATTAAAATTTTTTTCTTTTTGAACAGGAAAAGGTGTCATATAAAACCTCATAAAACAAATCAGAAACGTCCCCTGGCCCAGGAGATGTGGAAAAAAATTATTTATAAATGCTAAAAGTGTAGGTCTAAAGTAACCATAAGTGGGCTAAAAGGTTATAAAATTCATACTTACATACATGTGTGACCCAACACCCCGCCCAACCCTTGCCAGACAACAATTGTTTTGATATGACTTGCTCAAACTGTTTGTTAAATATTGCAAAAAATCAAATCATTTCATACAACTTGTCTTTCGATTGGCCCGCGTTTATAAAGGGCCCACTCCCATCTAGAATAAATATAGAACTTTTTCGAGCTCTTTGCTATACGCAAATCTTTTAAAGTGTTTGGGATTCGTGATACTCTTTCAACCATGACATCCTATAAAATTTGGCTAGACCAGCAGTCGGTGGCCACTTCCGGTACAATTAGAAGCCATCTTAAAATGACAGTTTACATGTTAATCAATGGGAGCGATTTGTGGCCAAATAGTTCTCAAGATTGCCGCCAGGTTTGACAGGTAAGCATACTAGCCTTTAACACCAATGATACTAAATTCCTTATGCAATCACTTCGTATTGTTTCTTTTGTTTAATACCATGCTGCACAAGCTAAAACCATATCCAACATCCAGTAAAATACTTTATTGCATTAAAAAAGCATAAATTAAAACACCAAATCGCCATCTTGAAATGGGCCGGTTGAGTCTTCAATTTGCTACGCTCGCGCCTGTGCGGGGTATAGGAACTGCTAATCTAGCCTACTATAGGGTTTATTAATATCAATGCTTTCAACTCACAACCCTGACGTTTCCCCCCCCCCCCAACCGTCAAGAATACCAATTCCTTCGAAAACGAAAACGACTTCGTTTCAAATTGCGTTTTAACTCATCTCCCACGAACCCAAGAATTGGGGTCCAGTCCTTATACCGTCGTTTTTACCATGGTTATACCACCTATACCCAGGATGTACATGAATCCGGGTCTAGATATTTTACATCCTATATGTTACTGCTAATACCATAGAATTTAAAACAACTTTGATAACCATATTATATTTTAGCAAATAATTTTGTAATGGAACTTGAAAAAGTAATGAGATCACACTCATAACAAAAACTTGTAGAAATACAGCCAAACCTTACACACTCAAAAGGAATGAGATCTAAAAAAGGGGCCCAAGCTCATCTACCCTTCCACATAAACGTACAGTGTCCCATAACAGCATCCTCGAAAAGCTTGGCAAAATAGAAATTGTGCATGTTATTACGTTTACATTAATTAGAAAAAAAAGAACTTGGATAAACTATTACGTTGAAATTAATAATCGCAAATTCTATTTTGGCAAGCTTTTCGAGGATGCTGTTATGGGACACTGTACGTTATGTGGAAGAGGTAGATGAGCCTTGCCCTTTTTTAGATCTCATTCCTTTTGAGTGTGTAAGGTTTGGCTGTATTTCTACAAGTTTTGTTATGTGTGTGATTTGTACTTACCCTGCACATACATGCACAACATAGACATATGCATGACGGGTCCCTGAACATAGAGGGGCGCGTCAAGGTCTTCCATTGCATCTTCTTGCACTTTATCTCCACCACGACGCGGGAGTACCTTGCGGCTCATCGTGACTTGTACACGAATGACTTTCGACATCAAATGTATATTCCACCACCACAATGTCAAAGCGATCGATTGTTATATAAACTTGTCCTTTTTATTTATTTATAGTTTTAGAGGTTGTTTTATCAATATTCTCCACATGCGACAAAGAGTGACAACACACAAGGATCGTTTAGAAGTCGGTTTCATATATTATTTCGGATACGTAACTGCTATGAAATATGCTGTTTGAGTAAGTTAAACTTACTAAGCTTGGAGAACTTCGGTTGGAAAGGTAAATGTATGTTATTATATTATATTATACCTTCAAATAAATGTTCCTACAGAATACAACTCAACTTCCCTGGCACACAAATATTTATAATTTTCGCAAATTTCTGGATAAAAAAACTTAAAAATTGTTGTTAAATCACAGTTACAAGATATAATTTTTTAAACTGTCATTTTAGTGTAGTATTGTGCTATAGATCATGTGGTAAAAAATATTTTTTTCAGTTAATAGCCCCTTTATAGATAAGGTAAAATGATTTTCTAGAATATCTTTTGACGAATTGTTTTTTTCTGTGCCTGTACACAAATAATTTTGTACCTTCAGATATTAAATGTTGTATGAAATGTCAATTTGCACCTTAGTGATTAGGAAGATAAGATGTCAGTGGACATGCCTGCTTTTGATCGAAAACTGCACTTGAAGCAGCAATTGAGCTTGGACATGTTTATTTCGGATTTCAACACTAACTTATACCAAACTCATTTTCGTTAAATGATGGGCCAGTCTCTTTTTAAAACTCAGTTCCACATAATATATACAATTTAACTAGTAGTACAACTTTATTTTTAAACAAAGCTCTGCCTTTACATTAAGGTTGCCTTAAAGACACAGAATAACAAAAATTAATTAATTTACATTTATACAAACATCGTTTACAAATAAGTAAAATTAGTAACAGATTATGAAAAAAATGAAATGAAGTGAAAAAACACTGGTTGATTATCTCAAGTAGCTTGACTGGATCTAAAAGCAAATAAACCTTTAGGCAGAATTAGTGCCTTTCAATGCAACACAAAATATTTGAGACATAAGGTGTTGTGAAAATCTTTACCGTGCGTGTATCACCCTATTACATAATACTACATTACAAAAGCAGGTTTCAAGGTTTTAGAACGAACAACTCAGGTTTTAAATAATTTTGTGGGTGGATTTTGAGTTACTTTTTTAATCTTGTTAAGTAATTCATACAAACTTTTTTTTCGTACCCGAACTTTGTTTCATTCTAATACTGCAGGTGTCTACAAAATCGGTGTATTCGTGCATTTATTAGATATGACAATGTACAAAGATACCATTACACACTAATAAACAGTTAGACAAATATATATTATAATACAACAATAATGATATAATATATAATTATAATTAAACCTATAATTAATTATAAGAGGATATGTGGCGTGTGATAGCAACATTTCTGTGCGCTCGACTGACCGACACAGCAGGTATGTCACAAAAGTAGAAATATAGGGATCTACAGTAACATTTTTCTAAAATTGGTTTTAAACAAGTTATAAAATGAAAATAGATTTTCACGATTTCGTTTTATGTTGAAAAGTACAACATTTACTATATTCGTGAATTTTTGTGGCTGATTATGACAAAAATTTTGAAAATCTTCGACTTTATAGCCACCTATTATATTTACAACATTGCAAAGTTGTATTCTTCGGATTCATCCTGGCCAGACGAAAAGCTTTTTGCTCACTGCGAAATGTGTCCTATTTCCTCTTAATTTATAACTTTTTTCTATATCCCCAAGTAGAATACTTCTGTCGACTGTTACATTTTGAACGTTTGAACAATTAATAAATTTGCTCCATGAAACGTAATATAAAACGAATATATGAAATGTCCCCAAGCAATTTCACATTCTAGTGTGTAGACGAACAAGAAACTTTCAAGTACATTCCTTGTATAATAAAATTATTATTATCTTTTATCTAGAGGTGAGTGTAAATAATTAGTGTGTCATTACACCTCCCCCCCCCCCCCCCAAAAAAAAAAAAAAAATGGTAAAAATGGAGATATGTGTTGTGTTAATTTTTATTTTATCTTGTCTTTCTTACCATTGCAAAACATTTCAGATAAATAAATAAATAAATTCATATTAAGAATTTACCCACTCAGTTGTATAACTGATTTTCAGTGGGGGACAGTAAATCAAACCGACCAATCCAACCCTGCAGGCCCCGACGTAATCGACGAGTGAGCGATAACTAACCAAAGATCGATATTTGTTAAAAGTAAATATAGCAATCATTAGTATGGACAGTGCGAACACCCGCGGATCAACGCCAGAATCAACAAGGCCGATTCAGAACAACTCTGCACTTATAATGTGACTCGGTGCTAGGACGGCTCCAAAGTCACAGTTTACAAATTCCTCAGACAAGAACTGATGGACTTTCAAATCAGAAGTTAAAGAATCTAACCCTGGACCTTCTGCATTGGAAGCAGGGACGCTAACTGCAAGACCAACGAGTCACACAACACATCCTATGTATTACATATATATATATATATTATTTTCAGAAGCTATTTGACCCGGATATATATTTTTTGACGAGTGTATTAAACTACTAACCGAGGTCTATATTTTTTTAAAACTTACTTGTGTTTAATTTTCGGAAGACGTCCGTCTCCATCGTCAGGACACTGACACACTGGCCCAATCTCACTGTGTTTCCGGAGGCTTCCACCCATGTTGTTGTGCCCTAGTGCTTCTTCCTGACTAGATTGCGCCATATGGGGCTGAATTCTTTTGTGGCGGCTAATTACATTTTCAATGCATGACATGACTGCAGCTTCTTTTCTCTTCCTAATGTCGGCATTTCTTTCCCTTTTTTAAAATACTTTAACCCCCTCCCCAAATTTATGTTTTCCTGCACACGTCGAAATGATCTTTTAATTTTGATGGCATCCTCGTCTTCCCCTTTTATTTTTTTTTTTTGTTCACCTATGCGGATGTTTACTGGTCTTGATTTTTCCCCCAAAATGTATCTTGTTCACAGTCCACGGTATGGTGAAAAATTACATTTCTGACTCTTTTTTTTGGATCGGGGTTTTGTTTTCGAAATAGCCGTAACGTGTGGGTTTTGAATACAGTTCTGACATTAAATTTTTCGTAGCGGGGAATTTTTCAGAAAATCCAGGAAAAATTTTGTTGGGGCATGTGTGCGTGGTTTTCCCCTTTTAGTTTTTGTTTGGGAAATGACTGTTTAAAACCAGTTGTTGTTTTTAGGATACCCCTTAGCGTGAAAACGTTGCCGAATGTTTTTCGTTTTTAAGCTAAATTGGGGCCGGCAGTTGTTTTGTTTTCCCCAGCGGGTTTTTAAAAATGATAGCCTTTTTTGCTGATAACGGGGGGATTTGGTTTAAAATTTTTATATTTGGTTTTTGTGGGGGCTTTTGGGAGATTGAGGTAGAATTTTTTTGTGATTTTGTTCCCATGGGCGGGAAATGATTTTGTGTTAGAATGTCCAAAAAAGGGGAGACAATTTTTGTTTTCAACTTCCAAGTGAATTGTATATCCTTTGACGGAGTTAAAAAGCCCAAGTACTATCCGCTCCTCTTCCCTGTGTCCAGACAGCCCCTACATCGTCCACGTACCGACCCATTTCGGGTTTGAAAAATATATGATTTTTATGGCCTATCTTCAAAGTCTTCCAGTATATGTTGGCCAACAAAGGGAAAAGAGAGAGCCATAAAAATTCAGCCCCAATGGCGCAATCTAGTCGGGGAAAAACCTGGGCACAAAAACCTGGGTGGAAGCCCCGGAAAAACAGTGAGATTGCCTTTTGTCATGTCTGACGATGGGGACGGGTCCCGAAAATTCCCAAGTAAGTGTTAAAAATAGACCTCGGTTTAGTTTAATAAATCGTCAAATAATAATTAATTTATATATATATATAATATAATATATATATAATAAAATTTAAATAATCGGTTTTTCGGTTTCAATGCCCCGTTATTTTCATTGGGCCGACGTTTCGATGAGATTTATGACTTTTATTGTTTTTTCTCTCCAGTTTTGTTCTGTATTTATCAATGTAATGTAGTTTTCGTTTTTTATATTTAAAGTTGTATTGGCCCTGAGGATGATGGGTGAAATCTCATCGAAACGTCGGCCCAAATGAAAATATACGTGGCATTGAAACCGAAAAAACCGATTACATTAATAACATATCGGCCACGAAAACCTTCAAAAACAATATATATATATATATATATAATCAAAAATGGTAAATATAAATGCAAACTAACCCAAAGTTACAAAACATGGCAATGTTAATTGAGAATATTGAGCTATTCCTATTATAAGCCTACATTAAGCAAGGCCTCAGCACTCGATAGCAGCCGTTCGCGGAAACTTATTGCTAATTGACGGCAGCAACTTTATTAGAATTTACAATTGTGTTTCCCTATGTCTGTCAAATCAGCCGTGCGCCCGAGCCTACACAATGCCCATGAAGGCCCGACTCAATTTGGGTATTTACAGCTATTAAAGTTGTCCAGACCTCTTTGAACCAGTACAATATTGTGTATAAGCAATTTTTTGTTAAACATATCTGTCACGAAGCGAACTACAATTGTGATTGTTTCTGTTGACGCATTTATGTTGTATTCGTATCATTTAGAGTTTAATTTAATAAATGGTATTTATTATTTTCGAATCTATTTAATTATTTCGACTTTGGGATCATAAAGTTAATCAACAGAAAAACTGGTAAAACTCACAGTAAACACAGCTGATTTATGAAGCATAAGTCCTTTTTAAATGATACGTGTGAAGATTAACTTACAAAAAGACCTAATAATGTTTAAATATGGCAGACAAAAGGCGAGTTTTAACAAGGAATAGATCATTTGATATTTGCTTAGCCTTTAAAATGTCCGCCGGCCGGCCGCCAATTAGAAATAGTTACAGCAGTGCTAAAGCGCCATCTAGACCTACTATATTATACTATACCAACATCTTTGGCCTACATATGAACGGGCACGACATCAGTGCACACCTAAAACCTGTTGCAGGGATGTAATTATGCAACAAACAGATTTTATCACGTGTAAATTAATCTTATATTTTAATTTCCACAAATCAAAACCAATGCTGGATGTAGTTGCAAATTTCTAGAAGAAAGATTCAATTGTAGCAAGCAATTTGTAGGCTGATTTTGATACCTGCAATGATAATAATGTTCAATGAGTATTCTCACAAGATGTATGTGTAAACCACAATCAACTAACCAGGGAAACGCCAAAGTCATTGTTAAACGAGTGAGTGAGCCATGTGTATAGTACCCGGTATCATTCCCCATACTGGGCTAGATCCAAAGCCTTGGGTAAAGGGGAGGAAATGGGATGTTCCCGGGTTTGGCGTTTCCCAAGTTACTTAAATTGAACATTCAAAATGCGAATCGTATTCGAAACGTTTTAGCTTGAAACATTTACAAATTTCCAAGATAAAACAAAATCACCTAATTTTAATTTCCCATTTAACACACCTCAAAAATAATATCGACCCCCAACCCTCCGTGCGGTAGGCTAAATGCTTACTACTAGGCCATGCCAGCCAGGTAGATCTCGACCCGCTAGCTGCTACTAAACAAATGCTGTCGATATTTAAAAAAATCACATTTTTATTTATTGTAGGCATAAATTGCAATGGATCTAGCTGATTTTGTTTATAGTTCTCAGTAAACTCGTACCGGATGTCTGTTTAAAATTTCAGCGCAATCTGTTCAGCGGTTCGGCTGATTTTTTACTTACAGACAGACACACACACAGAATCACAGAATGAGGGCCGTTTGAGTTGAAAGTAGACACGCAGTCGCTCCGTTCCCTCGTTTAATAATTCAAACAATTCTAAATGGAAATTCCTTAAATTTGTTACACAATTTAAGAACGAATTCAAAATGTATCGAGTATGCTGGACTTTATTGTATGATTGTCGGTATTTTTTTTAAAAATAAATCACAAATACACAACAGTATTTACTTTTAATATGAATTGTACATACTTTACATGCACTTCCGCCGTACTTACGGATTCTAAAACGTATGAAGTAAGAACAAAACATTTCCAAAAAAACAGGAATGTGTTCCCTGGTAGAAATATTTGTATGCCAAACGGTCGCCAAAGCGGTCACCAACAGATCACCAAGGCCTATTTTGATCGCCAACAGGTTACCAAGTGATTACCAAGGGTCGCCACCGAAATTTCAAAAGAAATAAATGACAGCCAAACGTTCACCAAAAGGCAGCCAACGGGTCACACACTCTGCAATGCAGTATTTTGACACAAAAAACGACCTGTTGGCGACCATTTGGCTGCTGTTGGTGATACTTGGCGATCACTTGGCATCAGTTGGTGAACTAGTTGGTGACCTGTTGGTGACCACTTGGCAACCATTTGGCAACCAAATATTTTTACTAGGGTTATAAAACATAATTGAATAATTGAATAATTGAACAATTGTGTTTTTACTAGGGAAACGCCAAAGTCGTTGATAAACGAGTGAGTGAGTGAGCTAAGTGTTGAGTACCGGGAACATCCCCTTTCCTCCCCTATACCTAAGGATCTAGCCCAGTATGAGGAATGATACCGGGTACTCAACACATGGCTCGCTCACTCGTTTAACAACGACTTAGGCGTTTCCCTAGTTATATAAATTGAACATTTGAAATGCGAAACATATTCAAAACGTATTAGCGTGAAACCTTAACAAATTTCCAAGATAAAACAAAATCACCCAAGTTTTATTTCCCATTTAACACCCCTCCAAAATATGATGTGGGTATAAAAATATAAAAAAGTTCGAGCTAACGAGTATCGAACCCCAACCCTCCGTGCGGTAGACTTAATGCTTACCAATAGGCCATGCAAGCCACGTAGATATTGTCCCACTAGCTGCTACTAAACAAATGCTATCGATATTTTAAAAATCACATTTTTATTTATTGTAGGATTAAATCGCAATGGATCTAGCTGATTTTGTTAGCAGTTCTCAGTAAACTCGTACTGGATGTCTGTTTAAAATTTCAGCCTAATCTGTTCAGCGGTTCGGCTGATTTTCGACGTACAGACAGACAGACAGAATCACAATGAGATCCGTTCGAGTTGATAGAGACACTCCGCCTCCCTCGTTTAAAAAGAATAGAATAGACGTTAAATGAACAAATAAGTAACGCTTTTAAAAATCAATCACAAAATAAAAAATTTTCCGGGTATCGAAACCGGGGACTGGTATTTTTCCCTTTTTCATGTATACCAGATTGTTTCTGAATTTTATTATTTGTGGGTTGGGCAAAATTAAAGAATTCTTTCCCACCTGATATACTATATAATTATTGACAAATAAAATTTCTTTCAAGTTTCCCGAGAAAAATAATTTTTATACCAAGTTTCAACAGTTCCCCCTGCCTTTCAAGGTAACGCTAAAAATTTAAAAAAAATTGAAAAAAAAAGACAATAACAAATAATAAAAAAGAAAAAAACGTCACGAAACTGCTCAGCATTACTTTTAAAGATCTTTGCGTGACTTAACAGGCTTTTGGTGTGGGCTTCGGGGGCTTCTTTCTTCCCCTTTCCCTCTGCGGGAGGACTCCTTTTTCCGGGGCAACGGGGGTATTTCGGCACCACATGGCTATCACGTAGCCCCAGTTTCCAGGTGGGTGCTGCTTTTCGTCTCTCGTTGTTTAAGTTATGCGGTCGTTTTCCTTCGGACGGCTTCTCAAACAATACAGATATTTCATGGTCCACTCTGGCACAGTCTTTGCGTTCGCGAAATCTTCCTGCTCCTTTCAAAATAGTGGGGAAAAGAGCAGATGTAGTTCCCTGTTTTTTTATTGCGTTCTTGCTCGTCCAGACGTGCGAGATTTTACGGGTTTGTCCTTCCGATTTTATGTTTTCTCCCCCCGCAAGGAATTTGTATATTCCATGAGCTTTATGAGGGAAACACATCTTACATTTCTAAAATTTATGGATTTAAATTCAGCTTTAAAAATGGTTCCATGTTGTTTTTTTTGGGTCTGCTTTTTTTTCTGGGTGGCTTTTACATACGGAAATATGCCCGCTTCGGTATTTCTCTTTGGGGGGATTTAAGTCGATTTCCGAAAGCAAAGACTGTTCCGAGTGGACCATGAAGATCTCGTTATTGTTAGAGAAACCGTCGAAATGGAGAAACGACCGCATAAATTAAACATACGAGAGTGCGAAAAGGGCTACCCCACCTGGAAAAAAGGCGCTACTATACCATTGGGCCGAAAAAATTACCCCCAGTTGCCCGGGAAAAAGGGTTTTCCCCCAGTGAGTGGATAGGAAGACGTCCACCTGGAATGTGGGAGATCCGTGGTTCATTCCCGGGTTTGGGGGGATTTTTTTAATTTTGAAATTTTGTAAATAAAAAAAAAAAAAGAAAAAAGAAACCCCCCTGAAGCCACCCACCAAACCCTGTTAGCATCGCAAAAATCTTAAATGTAATGCTGAGCATTGCTGATGTTTTGTCTTTATATTATTTGTTTTGTCTTTTGTTTACTCAAAGTTCTTTAATTTTTATGTGTTCCTTGAGAATGAGCAGGGAAACTGTTCGAAGTTTTTGGGATTAAAAAAATTTAACTTTAAAAATTTAAAAAATTTTATTATGTCACATTAATCCAGAAAATCTACGTAAAAAAATATATATATATATATATATATAATATTTTTATAGTTTGATTGGAAAGGGTTGACAGGTTGGGAAAACAAGCCAGCCCGAAGGGCGGGGGCGACAAAAAAATTTTCACCCGTAATGACAATGTACAAATTTTTAAAGGTTACCTTAAATAAGCTTTGCCTTCGGGATTAGGGGAGGGGGAAAAAATCACCTAACCCAAAACCAAAAAACCCAAACAAAAAACAAACCATTGGGGGGGCCCCACGCAAGGGAAGAAATTTGAAAGATGTTTTCAATACGGTTTTCCCCAAATTATTGGAAAAGGCCAAATGGGGGTTTATTGGTTGGGAAAAAAATTGCAGGTTGAAAGCCCTTGGCACAAAAAAAGCCCCCCTGGGTGGGGGGTCCCCCCCCATTCATCGAGAAATTTGGGTAATTTAAAGTCCAACCCGCCCCTTTTTGGGGGTTTCCCCCCCAACGGTGTTGGCACAAAAAACCCAGTTTCCCTTTTGAACAAAACCCCCAACAAAACCCAATTTTTTTGTGGGAAAAACAAAAAAAGAAAAATTGCAACTTTTCATGCAAGGTACACCCCTTTTAATACCTTTGGGCAAATTTTAAGGAAAAGACAGTAGGGCTTCTCACCTGTCCCCCCCCGAGAAAGATCAACTTATGAACCGGAAACCGGGCCCCAAGGAAAGGGGAAAAGGGGGTTGCCCTCCCCTTGGGTTGTGGGCAAAGGTTTGCTTATTTAAAAGGAAAAGGTTTTAGAATTTGGGAAGGGGGGAATTTTAAAAAAGGGAACAAAAACCCAGTGAGGGGGGGCCCTTTTACTGCTGTGCCGGACAAAAAAATTGTCCTTAAACCCGGGTTTGCCCGGGGACCCGGGGGGTGGAAAAAACCCAAAAAAAAAAAATACCCTACCAAAAGTGGAGGGACCGAAAAACCAAGGAAACAAGACCACAAAAAATTCATCGGGGGAAAATGCCAGGAAGGGGCTTTAAACTCTTGGGGGGAGAAAATAAAAACCCCCCGGTTTTTAAAGGGTTAAAACGGAAAAGCTGCCCCCCCGGCGGCAAGGGTCCCTTTTATTTAAAAAAAAGGGAAAAGGGGGGGGAAACCAAAACCAAAAACCCGTGGGGCTTCCCCCCTGACCTGGTGGGGGGAAAAAAAAGCCCCCTAACCCAAACCCCAAAAAAAAAAAAAAACAAAAAAAAAAAAAAAAAAAAAAAAAAAAAAAAAAAAAAAAAACCCCCAAAAAAAAAAAAGTGATAGTGTAAAATGACTTGGTGTTCAATTAGTTTGAAAAAGGCCCAAAATGGTATTTTAGTTTAGTTTGGAAAAGGGGTTGACAGGTTGGAAAGATAGGAACAAAAGCCCAGCCTAAGGGCTGGGGGCGACAAAACTTTCACCTGCTGATGACAACGTAGCAAATTTTAAAGTTGTTACCTAACACGACGCGTTTCGCCCCTTCTGGGACTCATCGGGCGGATGGGGGCACAAAAAAAGCAAATGGGGATTAAGATTACTAAATATGTGAAAAAATGTGTCCCAACATGAAATTTTCAATTATGAGATTTGTAATGAGAAATTGAAAAAAACTCCCCTCCACGAGGGGGTCTTCTATTTAACTAAAAATTTAAATTAAATAATATTAATTGATTAATTAGGACACGAGTTTAAAAGGGGAAAAAAATTAGTATGTTTGGTTTTAAATTTAAAAAATTTTTCACCTTTACCAAAAAAAAAAATCATTGAAAAAAATATTTTGAAAATACATAAGTTAGTTAAAAATGTTGATTTAAATTTTTTTTAGTTTTTAAAACCAAAAGATCAACGTTAAAGAAAAATTTCTCCAAACCCAAATGATATCACAGTTTTCAAAAAAAGGCGGGTAACTAAAATTTACTATATCATTTTCAATTTTCAATAATGTAATTACAATATTTTTAAAACACAAATAACAATATGGCGAAATATGTCTAACTATGGTAAAAATTGATCCCAAACTTAAAAAGTAGCAATTTTAAAAGTTTTTGTAATGAAAAATTTCGAAAATAACGGCTCCAAGCTGAGTTTTTAGATTTAACTATTAATGTTTAAAAAAAACTTTAAATTAGTTAATTTGTCCAAAATTTTAAAAGTGAGAAAAAATTTGTAGTTTTGGATAAATAAAAGCATTTTTTCCAACTTTAAAGAAAAAATACATTGAAAAAAATATTGAAATTATACATGTTAGTTAAATATTTTTGATTTTGTGATTTTTTTTTTTTAAACCCAAAAGATCAACTTTAAGTAAAATTTCTTCTCCCCAATGATATCACATGTTCACAAAAGAACGGGTTACTTAATTATTGTTCTTTTTTTAAATTTTTCAATAATAGTAATTAAAATATATTTTACCAAATTAAAAAATTTTTTTAAATTGAAAGTTACAGAAACATTTTGAATGCATAGCAAAAGGCATCTTTGATTTTTATTCAACCTTAAAAGATTTTGTAATAGAATTTCAAAAATCACGGGCCCCGGGTTGGTTTTAAGTTTTAAAAGCGTAACATTGCTTTATATAGAGGTATCTAACGCTATCACCCCGGGGGGGATTTTTGCATGTGCCAAAACGAAATTTCAATTTCGCTTCACCCAAAAAAAAATGCTCTGGTGCTTGTTGGTTTTTGGTGCTTTTTTGGTAAAAAAATATTTTCATTTGATCCCAAAAAAAATTACAAATTTTTCATTTTAATTTTTTTGGACACAATTAAAAATTTAATTTTAAATTAATCAATTCATATTTAAAAATAAAAAAACCAGTCTGGACCAGTGATTTTCGAAATTCTTATTAAAAATCTTTAAGATTGATACAACAAGTAAAATATGCATTTTACACGTCACACAAAAATAAGTTTTTTTCTGTAACTTTTCGATAAAAAAAATTGGTTAATTTTGTAAAATCATTGTAAATATATTATTAAAATTGATCTTTTATTATTATAGTTACCCTCTTTTTTTAGCACTGTTTTATCATGGTGTGAAGAAATTTACTTTAAAGTTGATTTTGGTTAAAAAACTAAAATCACTAAAAACATATTTAACTAAAATAAAATATATATATATCAATAATTTTTAATGTTTTTTTTTCTTAATGTTGGTGACAATTGTTCATTTTTTCCCAAAACAGACAAATTTACCTTCATTTTAATATTTTTGGATCAATTAAGTAATTATTTGATTAATCAATTCTATTAAATACTTAAAATTAGCCTGGAGCCAGTGATTTCAAAATTCTTATGACAAAATTTTTAAGGGTTAAATTAAAAAAGTAAAAAAAATGATGCTTTTTTGCTAGTCAACAACAGTTTCTGTAACTTTTCATTTAGAAAATTTTTTAAATTTGTGAAAAATATATTGTAATTCTATTTTTGAAAATTAAAAAAAATGATAAAATAATTATAGAAACCCATTTTTTGTGTACACTGTGATATCATTGGTTAGAAGAATTTTATTTTAAAAGTTGATTTTTGGTTAAAAAACTAAAAAATCACAAAATAAACATTTTTAAAACTATAACAGTATATATTTCAATATATTTTTCAAGTATTTTTTTTCTAATGTTGGTAAAAAAGTTTTCAATTGATACCAAACCTACAAATTTGTTTTCCTTTGAAATTTGGGACTAAATTAACAAATTTAAATTTTAATTAATAAATTAAATAGTTAAATACTAAAAACTCAGCTGGAGCCATTTATTTTCAAATTTTCTCATTAAAAAAAATTTAATTTTTCTAAATTTTAAGTTGGGTATCATATTTTATCCCATATTTGACATATTTACCCCAAATTTTTTTATATGTGTTAAATATATTGTAATTAAATTATTAAAAAATTGAAAAATTATATATTTTTTTATATTTACCAGCTCTTTTGTGAAACTGTGTATCTTTGGGTTTGGAGAAATTCTACTTTGACGGTTGATCTTTTGGTTCAAAAACAAAAAAATCAGAAAAATAAACCATTTTTTAAGTATCTTATGTATATTTAAATAATTTTTTCAAGTTTTTTCTTTTTTTTATAAAAGGGAAAAATGCTTTTAATTTAAACCAAACTGACTAATTTATTGCCACTTGAAACTCGTGTCACATAATTAATAAATTAAAATTTTAAATTTAAATTTAAATTATTATTTAAAAATAGTAAGCCCTTATCGTGGAGCCTTTTTAAATTTTCAAATTTCTTATTACAAAATTAAAATTTGAAAATTTTCATGCTGTATCACATTTTACTTTATATTTGTTTTTTAGAAGACCCCTTTTATCCCCTATAACTACATGCAACCAAAAACTCAAACACTAACCAAACTGGGTGGGGGCCACGAGAAGAAAATTTCTGCAAACATTTTTTCTCAGCAAGGTTACTTCAAAAAACCATTCAACTGGGGCACACAGTCAGCACAGACAGAAAGGGGGGTTTCCCCCCCAACAAAATTTAAAAAAGTGCACCCCGGGGTTTAAACCCCGGGACCAAACAAAAAACAACAAAAAGTACAAAACAACTAAAAATTAAAACATTTTTAAAAATTGGTGGCCGATAGCTCAGTTGGTAAGAGCATCCCCGGTAAGCTAAGGCCCGGTTCAAAACCTGGTGTAGCACTTTTTAATTTTGTCTAAAGTAAAAATAACAGCGTCATAGTCGCCTACATAAACCCAAGTTTAAACATCATTTTTCCCAATCGGGGTTTACAGAGATGGTTTGTATTTCTCCAAGTTTTTTCATGTGAGTCTAATGGGCAGTGCAATCTGCTCACACACGTTATTTAAAAATTACAAAAAAGACTAAAAATAGACAGTTTTTAAAATTTGGGGGCCGCATAGCTCAGTTTGGGAAGAGATACCGTAAACTAAGGGCCCGGGTTTTAAAAACCGGTGTAGTCACTTTTTAATTTCTGTCTAAAAATACTAAAAAAACAGCGTCAAGCGAAAACTATAAAGCCAAGTTTTTAAAAAATATATTATATATAATATATATCTCCAAATTTTGGTTTTTGGGTTTTTGTTCGTGTATTTTTCCCCTTCTCTTAGCAGGCCCACCCCAAGGACCTTGTCAGTGGTCGACGTTTTGGCTGAAACACTCAGCCATCATCAGGACGCCGCTGCGTCGAGGCAGCAGCAGTAGTTTTTTTCTGAGCTGTTAGGGTTTCGCCGATGATGGTATGTGATTCAGCCGAAACGTCGACCCCTCAATGGTCCTTGTGTAGGCCGCTAGAGAGAAGATTAAATACACGATCAAAAACCCAAAACCAAATTTGGATGTATCTATGAGTCGTGAAAACCTACGTGTAAAAAAATATTATATATTAAAAATATTTGTTTTTTTCTGGGGCTTTTGCCCCGAAAATTTTTAAAAAAGAGGGCACTGACTTACCCCTCCCCTTCCCGACGTTTCGGGGAAAACGCATCCCCCCCTCCCAAACCTTCACCCACGAGTGTGCCGGAGCTCCTCACTTGCGAGTGAGGAGCTCCAGAGGCCTCTTCTTTAAAAAATTATTTCGCGGCAAAAAGCCCCCGTAAAAAACAATATGTTTACTATGTCCGCGAAAAATGAATTAAATTATATAATTTTATATATATATATAATATATATAATTATTTATATATAATATATAATATATATTTTATTATATTTAAATAATCGTTTCTTCGGTTCAATGCCCCATATTATCTTGGCCACGTTTTATGAGATTTCATCATCATCTTTGGGCCAAACAATTTTAAAAATTACAAACGAAACTTAATCACTATTTAAAAATACAGAAAAAAATGGAAGAAAATAACAACAAAAATAACAAAAGAAAACACGCAAAACAGACGAATTTAAAACCATTCAAGAAAGTATTGAAAAACTGTCGCTGCAAAAGAAAAAAGAAAATCATAACATGTCCCCTCTTTTTCGTTTTCGTCTGGATCTTGTCACCGACCGTCATTCATTTACTTGTAGATCATCTGCATGTATTAAATGAGGCGTTGCATTTGGGCTGTAGGTTTTACGAGCCTATGTGATTTAACATGGATCCCTGAAATTGCAGGTTTTCCCTGTTTTCCGAAAACGTTGGCTATCTTACTGTTTTTTAGACTGTAGTCTTTTGTTTATCTCTTGGCTTCTCGCAACATTCTAGGGAAAAAATCCTCAAGGGGCAATGGGTTTTTTATGCCAGCAAAGTCGATAACATGGCCACTTCCTTTGTATTTTTAGCAAGGCTGATGTTTTGTCCATGTGCTCAACAGCTAGCCTGTGTTCCTGTTTTCGTTTAAACTGTTTCTCCTGTTTTACCCACATAGCATCTTCCGTTCCCACATGGTATTTCATACACCCACTCCTTTAGGGGATGTGGTCCCTTATACTTCTTAAAAACCTCCTATCTTCGTCGGTTAAAGACGTCTTTATGTTTTTTCAGTTGCATGTTGCAAAATTTTGAAGAAGTGCCATGAAATATTCCCCCTAAGCCAATTTACTTTTACGATATGTTGCGATTTCTTTCTTTTTGGCCCCCTGGAATGAATAAAAAAAAATTTAATGACTTGTTGTAATGACTTGCTTACATCCTAATATCAAGTGTATATGGAGATAGAAGAGAACGGACGCTTCCTTCCTAGACGTTTTTGTTTATAAAAGAGAGGATGGAACGCTGGGCCACCTCTGTATAGGGAAAACCCACCAACACAGTAGATACCTTTAATGCCATCTCACATCATCACCCCCCCCACTAAACGCGGTGGTCAAATCTCTATTCTCGTTCCGTGAAACTCTCCGACAGTGAACATCTTTACAAAAAAACATGTGACCTTCGTAAAAATCCTTTTGAACAAAGGATTTATATACTATTAGCAGGGCTTTAAAAAATACTTTAAAGCTAAAGTACGCGAACCCAAAAAAGAAGAAAACCCCTACTTTTGTGCATCTTCCATACTTTCGGGGGAAGCGGAAAAAAAGGGAAGTTTTTAAAAAAACTAACGTGAAAAAAACCCAGCCCTTTTAGAAGAAAGTATAAATTACGCAGCTAAAAGGCAATACCCCCCCGAGGGTCAGGTGTTTTTTAGGGGCCTGGTGCATCTGTGACGAGGTATATGTGGACAAAAATAACCAGCATATCAGTAACGGGGGGACACCGTGCTGCTGCAACAGTGGGGAAAGAGACGTCTGGTTTGCCTAACACGCCAAAAAGACCGGCCATCTTTTTAAATTTGAAAAAAACCCGTATGTTTGCATCTATCAAAGAGCTTCCAGTACGAAATTTTCCGTGAGGCTTTCGGATTTAGAAACGACCGACGGTCTCAATAAAAAGAGATGATGGACAAAGACTGCCCCCGTCCGGGAAACCGTTTTACAGCTTTACCAACAAAAAACCCCGTCCGCCACCCATGTGCCACTTCCGACACCACTGTAAGTAGTGACTCAACACGTAAAAAGAGCCGTCTTGTTTCTGACGTCACTACAACCCAAAAACCCGGGCCTGTGACGAGGAGTCGATCCATCTAGATAAACGACGGTGACGTACCGTAAAACCCAAAGAGATTAACGATGTCGTGAGGGTTGATCGTTTTCGAGTGGCAGGCCCAAGTCAACAAGTCCTGCGCCCGTCGCCCCTGAAGATGGAGAAAGTGACTTTCCGAAAACGTCGGGCAGGGAGGGGTAAGTTTGAACCTCCTTGTTATTATTCGCGGAGAAAAGCCCCATTCAGAAATAATTATTTAATATATATATATTTGTACTTATTTTTACAATTTTTAGGACGTACATACATATCTTGCTATCGTATCTAAATTGAAAATCCTTACGATTTTTGAAATGCTGTGGGCCTTTACTCTATGTTATATAAGAATTTATTCTATATGGGCCTGTATACTTACGTCGGCAAAGTTTCTCAATGAGAGAGGGCTAAGAGCTGTGGGTTTGCATACAACAGGTACATTGGCTCGACTCATCATGATTATCATGGAGAGCTTGAAGGCCTTGGAAGCCTCGTACCAATCACACTCGTACACAGCCTCGGCAACCTCGGCGCTCTGTAACAGAAATCAATTCTTTAGCTGTCCTTGGACGTAAGGTACTTCTGCTGTTTTTATGTGTGTGTAGGTATGTATTTATGTGTATTCGTCACGCAGAGGGCACATGGTTTAATCGATTTTGACGAAACTTAACATAATATTTTCGGATAAATAGTTTAGAAAGCTGTTAACTTGGGCAAAAAAATCAGAAAGAAATCAAATCTAAAAAAATCAGGAAGTAAAAATTTTGATTATTATTTTTATAAGTTTGAAATGTTTATCTATTTACAGTGGTCTCCAAAATTAATGCTGACAACTAATAAAATTACAGAAATGTATTTTTCTGTGCAAAGTTTAGATCTAATTTATTACTTTTTAGTCACTGCAATGGAAAAAGTTAAGTGCATGGCATTTGAGGGGTCGCTGAATAGCGTCGACTGGAATAACGTCGACCACCTCGTTTGTACAGGCCTTGCACAACGAAAGGTTAGGAGGAACAAAGAAAGTACACTACACACGAGGTGGTTATCGTTGTTCCAGTCGACGCTATTCAGGCGACTAGTGATTTTAGAGCCGTCCGAGCAACGAAGCACATAAGAATCTAAAGGAAGTTCCGAATTTGCCTTAATCTAATTGGTCATTGTTCGCTCGTCGATGTTATGGGCGTCCAATTAATTTATTGATTTTAATAAAACAAGCAAATCACAGATGAACGCCCAAACAAAGTACTTTTCAAAGTGTAACTAAAACAGTATTTAACCTAAGCAAACAAAATTAGTTGCCATTACATGTGACTCAATCTTGACTTGATGTCGAGTTCTAGAAGTAGCACCAGTGTAAAGTGCCTCTAAAATAGCATCGCCAGGAACAAGCTTGCTGTTTATGTCCATTACAGCACTACTTTGGCTACCAGTTAAATATATTCATTCAGTCAAATATTCACATCCAATACATCATCGATATCCTTTCTAATATTTGTTTTTTGTAGTTTAATTGTAAGTTACCTTTAATTTTGGATTTATATTATTCACGAGTGGTAAGGCACTCTACGCTTGCCAATATCAATGTCTATGTAATAACTAATTATTATGTAATTCAGATACATTAATAATAAATAACGCTTTTTAATAATAATATGTGGGATCATGATGCCCATCAGGTTAACCTTTTATTAAAAGTATTTCAAGTATTTTCTTACCCCATGCGTGATGAGGTCGAACAGAAAGTTGTACATGAAGTAAACAAAGACAAGCTGAGCGCAAACAACTACGTACATTATCTCCTTGAATGTGATCTCATCTGCCTGGAAAGCCAAAACATAATTTAATGTTTCAATTAGTTCATTCTTTTCATGTATAAAAGAGAAAAAAATGTAATGTAAATATAACTTAAATGTCCACAAAATAAAGACAGAAATATAAATTATTTCGAATTTCAATAACATAATTTTCATGAACAATATTTAGATTGTTACGTTGCAATTTTTAATAAAATAAATGTCAATATTGAATAGTAAACTGATAGGAATCTGGTAAAATAAGTTAACTCATTATTACCTCAACATATTCTCAACAACAAAATTACTTAAATCATATTAATCATGCTGATTACCTGATTAGTACCTGATTCATTTTTTACAATATTTGAAAAATGATAAAATTATAATAATATGCAATTTTATATAATTTTAGGCATTTGTTGATCAAATTCAACCAACTAAATAACATAGTTCTATAGTTAGTTCTTATAGATCCGTACTTAAAGGACAACACAACCCAGGGATTTCCCGGAAATGTAAACAATTTAATTTAATTTTAATGAATTTTGGAGACAACTAGAAGTCGCAAACTTGAAACAGTAGGTAATGACACATGAATTAATAACAATAATATCAGTGGATGCGCGCGCACCTGCTAATAGTGACGTAGACATTGCGCACCCGTTTAGTCCTAGAAGAGTGTAGACGGTAAAATATTTGACAAGCGCGTTTAAGAACAGTCTCTGTAGCCGAAGATATAGTGCTTAGACAAACACCAAAGGTACTATCGTGTTCCGTGGTCTTTCTTCTACAAGCATGTTATCAAAGTAAACATTATTTTTGAAAAATAAACATACTTTTGATTTCATATTTAAATGTCCTGCAAAACACGTATTATTATAGTATATTCATGATGACCTCCAAACCAAATAAGATTGACAACATGTAGAGATATTTTCATACTGGCATATAGACTTATGCATGCAGAAAATAATTTTTGTGTAATTCGTTTAAAATGAGCTAGAATTTGTGTGATATATTGATGCGTGTTCCGGCTGTGGTTCACCGACCACACCCTGCGACCGCCTACTGATGTCGTCAAAGCGCACAATGCAACTTTTCAGAAAACATTGACTCTTCTAAATAATCGTTCGGAACCTTCTATTTAGGAGAAAATTCGTAATTTTATGTTGTTCTTAACTCACATACCTACATTCGTTACTAGTGACATTTTTGCAAACTATCTTATGAACTCTCACGAGCTAAAACGTTGTACGAGAGGATAAGATGTTTTCTCGATGGGTAGTATAACTTATCCAACTTATACAAAAATTTGTAAAAAAAAAAAAAAAACGGCAGCCAAGCTCTCCTTCAAAAGTCTTCGGCTGTGAATGCTGTGAGATATAGAAGTGGAGACAAGCTTTTTATTCTTCCTCCCTAGTTTCGCTTTTTGTATTGGTTGGATATTATATCTTTTTATTGTTCGTTTGCTATCAAGGTGTGAATGATGGACTTTGAATGATTAAATTGTTAAGTTCAAAGTTGTTTTTTTGACATTTTTGGGCCCACGGTCCCCCCAAAGATACCCCTTGTGTTTTAAGCATAGATATTTATAATGGTTAAGAGCATGTTTAATTTCAAGCTTGTACAAATTACTACGCCTGAGTAATTACGCGTTTTGATTTTGATTTTGATTTTTCCAGGTCCCAATTGCCCGGTTTTGGTTATATGAGGTACATCTGAGTGTGGCCCAAGTTTCAAAGTTCTAAGATGAACCGTTTTCTCAGTATAGCGTATTATTCGTAAGAGTACGGAATTTCTTACTTTTGATAATTTTGATTTTCTCCGGTACCCGTTACCCAATTTTGCTTTCCATATTCAAAAGTGATAAAGAATGAGAGATATCAAAATGTATTCCACGTTTGAAACATCTCAGTTGTAGCGTTTTCTTTGAATGATTCATTTCTTAAAGTTCAGATATGTTTTTTGTCATTTTTGGGCCCATGGTTATCCCAAATTTAGCCCCTTGTGTTTTGGACGCAAGATATTTATAATGGTTAATAGCATGTTTAATTTCAAGTTTGTACAAATTACCACGCCTTGGTTATTACGCGTTTTGCTTATCCTCCAAATTTTTATTTTCTGCGGTCGCTGTTGATCCGATTTTGGTTTTTAAGAGCAAGCGTCTCTGCGTCTGAAGTACATTTAAGTGTGGTTCAAGTTTCATAGTTCTAATATTTACCGTTTCTCTGTAGGCTAAATTAATCTCGCGGAGAACTAGCCACCCACCCACCCAGCCACCAGCCAGCCGAAAGGAATTTGACGATGTTGAGAGCCTTTTTTAACACAGAACGAGTTGTCGGATCGTTTTTTTTTTTTTGGTATGTCATGGACCACAAACCAGGTCATATACCGAGTTTCAAGATTGTAACTCTTTCGGGATGGCGTGTGCAGATAGCTGAAAACCCCCCAACTCTCGTAGCTGTATATAGGGCTGGAGTTCGTGTCGCCTAAGCAGTCGCATGCGCTTGTCTGCCGGGCGACGACCGTCGCCCTATAGATATCCTGTGTACGCCGACCCACTCCGTTCATCACAGGGGGTCGGCGCGGAATCGCTAGAATGACCCGTAAGATTTTAAACGAAAACTTCTATACATATGTAGTTTTCTGTGTTCATTTATTTTTATTTTTCTGCATTAATAGGGCTATACGCCAGTGTCAAAATATCTCCATATTTTGTCAACATAAATTTCCTTGTTACATTGAACAACAAGAAACGGCATCGACGCTAGAAAATATTTTGCTAAAACACTTATAAAATATATGTAGAAATGCTCGTACCGCGAAGAGCCTTGCTGAAGCACGTGAAACTAACACAACACATGCAGTGGTTGGTTGGTTATATTTTGTTTGTATTTTGTAATATTTTGTAGTTGCCCTCAACGGTGCCTATATAAACCAATTAGTAACGCTACAATGTATAATTAAATAAACATGATTGTTATGATGATACAGTGTATGTAAAAATTATTGTTAAAATTAAAAATCTTCAGTCTAACTCACAGTTTTAATTAGCAATACTGTTACGCCAAAGGTAATTAGGTTGATGCAATAGAGTGTCATTAGGTTCGTATTCAAAAATGCACTCCAATCATATGACAAGCTGAAAACATACAAAATATTGGGTTAAACTTCATTGTATTGAATGTTTGACCGACAGGTGTGGCTCATGCATAACGCGTGAACTCTCATCCACGCCAATGACAATCCTGACTTAAATTTCTTTCTACGTGACTCAAACAGTAATCATAAGTTACAAAATCATGCTTTGGAACTCTTTGGAAGACAAATTTGAAATTTGATTTTAAAAACTTTAACTTTTTAAACAATGTTGCTCAATGCAATTCAAATGGGGCATTCTCGTCGAACGCTCAAAATCAATTTCCCACGCTTTACTTGTCTATGTACAGCCACGTAAGTCAACAAGTAATCCAACCAAACCTTATCAAACTCTGGTGGGCCTTAGCGAATCTGGCCTGCTGAAATAACATCTCTTTGTTGAGTTCAGGAGCTGTAATTCCTTCTAGATCTTCAATTGTTTTCGATTTAGGCTCAACTGGTTCACTCTTTCTACCGGGGTTCGCATAACATGCTCTTCTTTTCGTTCCACATCTTGAGCGTTGGTAAGTCGTATTTTCAATGACTTCTGAACTGCCTGGCATGTTTATAACTATGTTTGGGTTTAATTGAGTGACTTTATCAAGTCTGCTCTTGTCATCAGATACTGTATTTTCACTCTTTGGCGGCACGTTCAGCCTAGCCATCATCATTGCTAGCCGGTACTCCTTGGAACACTTCTTTGCATCGGGCACCAAATCAGGATTACGTAGCTTCTATCTCTAATTCTTCTGATTGCAATCTTTCGAATGTTTCGAATCTTATGACAAAGATTTTCGAAATGAACCTTTAAATAACAGCTCTCGAAAATGCCGAAAATTATTAATGTATTTGCAGTAAAGTATAAAAGAATTGAATCCATCACCCAAACAATCATGGCGATCTCATATGCAGGAGAAGCATACACATCAAAAGGGTACCAGCCTCTGTAAATGAATTGAAAATAATAATACGACAATATAAACATCATGTTCCTTATAATGGTAGATAGAAGATACACAAATTTGATACAAGTTCTTAGGGAGTGTACTATTTTTATTTCTCTTTTGTGTGTTAGGCCGACAGACCTTATTTTAAAATTTATTCTTACATTGGTTTCAATTATTTGGATGATTTATTACGTCATTTTTAAAGGGGCTATTACCTCAAAATGATATTTTTTACCACATAATCTATAGCATAATACGACACTTAAATGACGTTTAAAAAATATCATGTAACTGTGTTTTTAAACAAATTTTGTATATTTTTTAAGAGAGTATTGGACATGCGTTTTAGGCAAATTGCTGTTCGCTCGGCCGACTGACATTACAGGTGTTTGAAATTTTGAACATATGTCACGAATGTGGAATTATAGGGCTCTGCGGTAACACATTTCTGAATTTGTTTTAAAATAATTTATAAAAAATAAATTAGTTTTTACTAATTTTGATTTTGTTAAAAACTCAAAAATTGACTATGTTCGTGTTTTTTTCTGACTGATTAAGTCAAAATTTGAAAAATCTATGACCACAGAGCTGTCTATGTATGCTTTATGACAACTTTGCAAAGTTTCATAATATTATACGTCGGATGCATCTTGGCCGAGCGAATAGATATTTGCTAACAGCCAAATGTGTCCCATTCCCTCTTAATTCAACCATTTGCGAAAATAAGAGTTTTAGGAATTTTTTTAAATCGGCTTTTACCTGCTTCTTTTTTGTTCCACATAGATACAAGCATCAAACCAATCTAAAATGTACCTTTATAACATCGTTTCTTAAAAATGTGCGCAAATAGACACTCTAACACGCAAAAATATGCATTCCAAAATCACCCCTCGTCTTGGTAATCGGCATATTTTGATTGAACCACTTGTCCAAATTACAAAATAAAATAACTTATAGAGGATTTACAGAAAAGGCTGACGAGTACGTCAATAACGTCTTTTATATTTTTGGATCATAATCTTCCAAGGTTGTGGGGCATAAAGATCGTCCCCATGTTATTTTTTATGGGAGATTTTTGCCGATAGGACCTAGCTCGAAAAATCATAACTTCGCTAATTTTTTCCTCGGGCATGGTGGACACAATATTTTACCTTTAATTTCTAAATTCATAACTAGTTCGCTTGATTGAAATATATTTTTGAGTTTAGCGGGTGAATGTACCCTTAAAACTGAGGAAATTCTAAAGTTTCTAGAAGTACATTTTAAAATGTTGTACTTACATTCTATAAAAAGAGCTTATTGGCCCGGAACAATATTAAAACTTAACTTAAAACTTATGACCGAGGCCACTACTTACTTAAAAACGAATTTTACCTTGTTAGCAAAACTTCGTTCCGGGACTAAACTCAAAAGTACATAAGTGATTAAACCAATTGAAAACATTGGCGTAACATATCTAACATTCACTTGATTACACCACTTATTCCAAGACTCCAACTTGTTAAGCTTATTTTTAGGGTCTGCCTCATCCATCTTCTCGTCTTCATTTATAAGGTTTTCAAGTCGAACAACTACAGATTAATGATTTCTTTTCGAAGAACGAAAGTGAACAGACATAAACACCAAAGACAAAATCAGAAGGAAAAACACTGTCTCCGTGATGAGTTCTTTGTTATTCCAATGCAGATAAATGTGTACGGGAAAGATGACGAAGATCTCTATGGTCATAACGATGAGTGCTCCCCAAGGGTAAACGTTGCGAATGAAATTAATCGCCCAAAGAAGATAGCGATTGCTGACTATCAATTCTGCCAGTCGGAGGCCGAAGTACTGCTCGTAAAACTCCACGCCGGGGTTGGGTACGTTGGGTAGCAAACCTGAAACCAAATATAACAACTGGGGTCTAGAACTTCAAGCTGATAAAATCATTCAGTTGGAGGTACAAATTATGCATGTTGTCGAATGTTCATGAGCCAAAATGGATCAATTCGAGCAAACAAAGGAAAATCAGTGTGATCAGAAATTCATCCTGGTTGTTAGTGGAGCACGTTTTTTAAAATGATTATTTATTTATTTAACGTCTATCCCATTCAGTTAAAAAACTGATTTACAAAGGAGGACAACTAAATAAATCTAATTCTAAATATAAATAAAAAGTCAGCATAGAGTTGTTGGTGAGCTATCATCAGAGGAAAAGGAAAACGGTTTTGAGTGCCTCAGGGATCCGTTCTCGGACCATTACTTTTTAAAATTTATATAAATGATATGTACAATTGTGTGAATTGATATTTCTTAATTTGTTTGCTGATGACACCCTTATTTCGTACTCTGCAAAATATGTCCTCTATGTGATTCAAATAATAAATAGAAACTGAAGGGGACTGTATAAATAGCTGTTTGTTAATAAGCTCAAACTAAATACAATGGAATCAAAATGTATGATAATACTAGGTAACAGCAGAAGTTTTTTTGCACGTGATGAAGTTGAACAGTTAATCAGTAACAATCAATACTGATTAATAGAGAACAAATAAAATAAGTATATTAAATTAAATACCTAGGGTGTATTATTGATCACAAGTTGACGTTCAATAGTCATGCTAACTATATGATAAATAAAATTAGAAAAAAATAGGATTTATGTCTTGGATAAGTGAACACTTATCAAGTTGGTCGTAAAAAATTGATTTATAATACAATAATCCGTTCACATTTTGAATATTGAATGAAAGAGAAAAAGATGCATTGATATTTTTTCAGAATAAACTATGAGAGTAATATTAAAGTGTAATAGGTAAACTAGTATAAAAACTATGCTAAGAACATTGAATTTGATGTGTGTCAGACAGAAGCTTCATTACGATGTTCTGGTATTTATATTTAAACTAAAACATGATTGTTTGCCTGCATATTTAAACGAATTCAAATCATATAATAATAATAACAATAATATACATGAACATAAAACAAGGTCAATTAATAATTTTAATGTTAAATATGTGAACAAAGCTGCAACTCAAAAATCAGTATTTTATGCTGAATTAAGAATGTTTGATAAATTGCTCAAAAGTATAAAAAATATAACAATACGAAACTTGGCAAAATCTAAATCTGAATGTATAACATATGTATTTGTTTACCAACTGTACAATTAGAAAGAGGTACTAGAAATAAATGTTATGAATAAAATGTATTGTATTGTAATTTGTAATGTATTTAATAGCTGATGAAGCTAAATAAATAATAATTGAATTGAATTGAATTTAATTGAATTAAATTGACTTACACAGATGCTGACACAACAATGAACTTCAGTTAAGTAAATATTTGAAATATTAAACAAAATGTATTAAAACACAACAATGTTGGTATCAAATTCAAATAGGATCTAAAATGCAAATATTTAATGAACCAAATATAGAAAGGTGGAAAAAAGGAAAAGAAAAAAAATCATCAAAAAGAAAAAACGAAAAGAAAAACACAGATTTCTTTTTCCCGGACGGAAAGTGAGTTTTACAATTTGAAGATAAAATTTCGTAGCAACAACTTTTTTGACAACCAAGCTGTGCCGTGCATAGCCGCCCAAACACATCAATTTAATAATTATTATTCTAATAATATAAACATTTCTAATATTTTGTTTGGGACTTTTTTACGTGTCGATTCTTTATTTTAAATATTTTAACATGACAAACGTGTGCCTATCATTAAAAAACAAAAATGAGAAAATTTGAAAAGTTTGAAAGACACAGACTACGGCAAAATCATTGATTTGCAATATTACTGTTTCAAAAACTCCATGGCTAAATAAGCTACTATTATTAGATGAGCGTAGCGAGCGAAGCGAAAATTTATTTCACTACAATGGAGAAAAAAATCCGGATTTTTTTCTTTTTTTCTTTTTGTATTTTTGTCTGTTTGTAACACGATTCCAGCTAAACCGATACTCCAATTGCAATGAAATTTTCTGGAGGCCTAAAACCTACATGCTTTATCCGATTGTAATGATTGTTTCACAGAACCTTAATTTTATGAATTTATATATTTGTTTTTATTTGAGCGCAATTGAAAAATAATTTCTCATGAAAATCGCAATATAACGCTTTTTTCGTTTAAAAAAACATACGCTCATCCAGCAACGCGCCTGAAAAAGCGTTTGCAAAGCTTCCTTGTATTAACTAGGTTGCTTCGCGAACGCTTTTTTAAGTCGTGTTCATGGATGAGCTTTTTTATAAGTTTTTAGTTTGCGTGGGATCTCTTTACTTTTGAAAATGCTTTTTGAACACATTGTAGGTGATTGTTGTCAAGTTTGTATTGTTACTTGTTAATTGTTATTTATGTACCCCAAAAAACTCATATTAAAACCTTTATTCTATGGATTCTAGCAAACTTTTTCAAATTTTGCTTTCAAAAGGCAATACATCACCATTACCTTATGTCCATGTAAAATATGAACGTTGTAGCCCCACCCGTTTGGATCAGAATCGGCCCAAATGTCACGAAAATATCGCACTAAAAATCGAAAAAAAATCGTAAAAGTACGATATTCATGAGAAATATTTCTTTGATTGTATCTAAAAACATGGCAAATCTAAGTTCAGAGATTTCGAAGGTACCCATTAATTTTTATCAAGATCGCATATGCCGTTTGACCGGTAGAAAGCGAACAGAAAAAAAAACAATAAAAAAAACCACTAGCAAATTTTTTGGGGGGGGTCAGTGAAATTAAAGTCATCGCTTCGCTCATTAAACTAGGAAGCTTCGCAAACGCTTTTTTAGTCGCGTTGATGGATAAACTTTTTTGTAAGTTTTTAGTTTGAGTGGGATCTCTTTACTTATCAAATGCTTTTTGAACGCATTGTAGGTGATTGTTGTCAAGTTTCTAGTGTTACTTGTTATTATTAAATACCTAAAAAAAATTATTTAAAAAAATGTATTTATATGGTTTCTGGATTATTTTGTGAACTTCTTCTTTTAAAAAGCTATGCATCATCGTTACCTTAATGTCCATGTGAAATAGAACGTGTAGCCCCCACCCGTTGGTCAAAATCGGCCCAAATGTCACGAAAAATATCGCACTAAAAATCGAAAAATATCGTAAAAGTACGATATTCTGAAAAATATTTCTTCGATTGTACCCAAAAACGTGGCAAGTCTAAGTTCAGAGAAAACGAAGGTCCCCTCCAATTTTCATCAGGATTGCATATGCCGTTTGCCCGGTAGCGTGCGAACAAACAGACAGAAAAACTAACAAAAAACAAAACACCCGAGCTATTTTTCTGGGGGTAACGTATGTGAAAAAAAAACACAAAAAACAGAAAGTCAAATTGAAGTCTTCGCTTCGCTCATCCAATAATGTCATGGGGCGGTTATCGCGATGATTGTCTATCATGTTATAATATATTATAACCACTACTAGGGAAACGCCAAAGTCGTTTTTTAAACGAGTGAGTGAGCCATATGTTGAGTACCCGGTAACATTCCTTTTCTTCCCCCTACCTTAGGCCTACCTAGTCTATCATAGGCTAGAGAGGCGCATTATGACCTTACAGTTGACGCGCCCGTCCCCGTATACCAACTTAACTTTAAAAAACTATTATTTATACGAATATAATTATCAAACTTAAATGCAAATGTTCCCGGGTACTCACCACATAACTCGCTCACTCGTCTAACTACGACTTTGGCGTTTCCCTTGTCTAGTTGGCTAAGGCGCCCTTGTAGCCGAAATGTGAAAGACGTGAGTTCAATCCGCTGGTCGGGAAAGATTTTGTAATTTCTAGATTGTATTTCAAAAATAATTAAACATGTTTTGAAATGCATATAACGCAGTGTAGTCCATCATCTGTGGCAATAGGGCCTACTATGGTAAACATAGCCGGTACAAAATACGTAAAAATATTGCAAGGTTTACTCAATCTACGAGCAGAATTTGGGAGTACCTTGATGTCCAACATTCGACAGACCTTGCATGGGCACGGCATTACACGGCCAGGCGAAAAACAAACAAAAAATATCTTTTCAAAATCTAAAACATTGTCGTTAAAATAATTTCTATACATTGGAAGTCTATTTTTTCAGTTTTTTTTATTTTTTATTTTTTTCTTGTAGGTTTAAATCGCAATGAATCTTTGCTGATTTTGTTAGCAGTCTCAATAAACTCGTACCGGGTGTCTGTTTAAATTTCAGCGCAATCGTTCAGCGATTCGGCTGTTTTTCAACGTACACACACGCACACACGCAGAAAAAACAATAAGGGCCGTTTAAGTCGAATGGAGATCACTCCGTTCGCTACGCTCACATCGTTCAATAATGCATCAGAATATTCATCTACGTTCACTTCATAGCTGGAACAGTAACGCATTTGCCTAGCATATCTAGCACATCCAAATTAATATGTTTTACATTTCATCACTTAATTTTTCAAATACGCATGCTATTTCTCTGAATTATATGACTTCCGGGAAACCCTAGAAAATATTCTATAATTCTCAGTAATATCGATTCTCAGTAATCGAGGATGAGTTAACAACCATTTATTTACCTCTGATGACACAACAGTTTAGTATATAGGCCGCTTCGCGACGCTTTTTTAGTCGCGTTGAGGATGAGCTTTTTGTGCAAGTTTTAATTTTGCTTGGGACCACTTTACCTTTGCAAGTTATTTTGAAGGGCATTGTATGTGATTGTTGTCAAGTTTCTATTGTTACTTGTCAATTATAAACCTCAAAAAAATCATATTAAAACCTTTCTTCTATGGATTCTGGCTAATTTTTTCAACTTTTCTTTCAAAAATCAATACATTACTATTACCTTAATGTCCACGTAAAATATGAACGTTGTAGCCTCACTTGTTTGGTCAGAGTCGGTTCTAAATGCACGGGAAAAAATCGCACTAAAAATCGAAAAAATCGTAAAAGTGCGACTCAGTTCAGAGATTTCTAAGGTCCCCTCCAATTTTCATCAAGATTCCCTATGCCGTTTTCCGGTAGAGTGCGAAAAATCAGACAGAAAAATAAAAAACATTGGAGCTAAATTTTTTGAGGGTCATTTAAATTGAAGTCTTCGCTTTGATCATCCAATAAAAAAGGGCCCAGGCCACAGCGCGCTTCATTTTTCTTGTTACTTCTTCGATTAAAAAAAAATAATTAGCTTGCCTACATGGTAATTGCTATTGAATTGATTGAGCTCTGTGCTAATTAAACTCTTTTCTGGTGAGTAAACATTTGTATGTATTATGTATTTTATAATTTTATAATTATGTATCAATAAATAAGTGTTTATTTGAAAATGTATCTCAGAAAACATTAATTTTTGTTCATTCTAACATCCATGTCAAAGTTGATCAATAATCTAATGGGCTATATGTACAATGTACATACCTTTCCCCCTCCCTTCGATTTCATAAGCACGCTAGCCTCTATTATTTCGTAAAATTAACTGGGCTTGAAGCAGTATAATTTCAAGTGGTGACAGCCCTTATTACCTTACTATACTCCAAAGGTCGCCCAAATAATCGAAGTATATTTCACTGAATTCATATTTTTACGATTTTTTTCGTTTTAATGCGATATTATCGGTTTTTTGGGCCGTTTCGAAAAAAGGAGGGGCAACAACGTTCATTTTTCCATGGACTTAAACGTGGGGTAAAAAAAATAAAAAAAATAAATAAATAAATAAATAAAAAAAAAATAAAAAAGTTAAAAATTTAGTCAAATCCATAAAAATAAAGGATTTAATATGATTTTTTTGAGGTGTATAATAAAAAACAAGTAACATAAAACTGACAGAAATCACCTACAGGCTTTTAAAAAACCAAATTTGGGGCCTCCAGAATTTACATTTTAAATTTGTTTTAAAACATACATCAATGCTACTTAAAACAAATATCATAATTTTAACAAAATGATTTTTAAATGGGTTTTAAAAATGTAAAGAACCCCACGCATCTTATAGCTTACAAAATGCTACCCATCAACGCGACTAAAAAACGTTCGCGAAGCGGCCTTTTAGAAAAAGATCAAATCGATGCACGAAAATTTGAAGGGAAGACCTTCAATATTCCATCATTTAATTGAGCGAGCGAACGAGCGTCCCCACTTACTCTTAGGCTCCAATGTCGTTTTTTTTTTTCTTTTACTGCTTCGTACAGGTCCACCGTTTCTTGTCGACCTAAATTTGCAAAATGACATACCACCTGGGCCGGGTTGCTTTTAGTTTGTGGAAAAATTTCGTTCCCAAAAAGTTAAAAAGTTACTTTAAAGTTAATCAAAATTTTTTTTTTTAAAAACTAAACGGGAAAAAACTGAGGGGGCCCCCAAAATCTTTTAGAATGTCCGCCCCGATCACGAATATGTTATTTTTTTTTTTTGTCCGAAAAGTAGTGTAGATGGAAATACTTAAAAAAATCCCTTACCATGGAAAGGGGAAAGTCGCACAGTTTTTTTGGTTATGATGCGGTAAAAACGGAGCTCGGATCGAGTTGAAATTTTGCCACCCCAAATTTTTTTTTCCCCGTTTGAATCCCCTTAGTTTTGTGGCAAAATCGTTCAAAAAGTTATAATTTTACATTAAATTTAATCAAATTTTTTTTTAAAAAAGACTAAACGGCGACAAAATCTGAGGTAGCAAACTTTAGAATGTCCGTCCGGTCACGAATATGAAATTTTTTTTGACCGAAAGTAGTGTAATAGAAATTACATTTAACAAAATAACTTTTACCATGGCAACGATAAGCGCAAAGAATTTGGTCACTATGTCTGCCCCTAGAAGAAATCAAGAGTAAAATGATTTTCCCCAAAAAAATGATATCAAGGTCCCTGATGCGGTGGTTTATCCATTCTCTCCTATTTACAAATTTTTAGCTAAAAACGATCAAAAACCTTAAAAAACTTTTGGTATGTAACATTATGGAATGTCGTACTTGGGCGTGTTGCACTACCCGGGGTTTGCTCAACAACGCGTCCCAAATGAGCGTTTTCCCAGTATTTGATTGGGTTTTTAAAATCTACCTCTGTGATCAATCAAGATATTGTACTTTCCTTTCACATACATGCACAACATTGACAAATGATGACGCGCCCCCGAACATAGAGGGCGCGTCAAGATCTCCATTGCACCCCCTTGCACTTTTCTCTCCCCGACGCGGGAGTACATTGCGCCTCATCGTGACCTGTCCACGAAGCTACGACGTCGAACGTAATTTACCAATAAACCCAAAAACGACGATTGTTTTATAAAATTTTCCCCTTTTTTTTTTTTTATAGCACCGAACTAGTTATCATTATTTCCGCAAATGGCAAAGGGGTTACAAAAACACAAGGTCGTTACTCGGGGCACACTTTTACGACCCCGTCAGTAACTAAACTTGTTTTCCCAAAAAAAAAGGTTTCATATATAATTTCGTATATTAACTGATATGATGCTCTTTTGGGAGCCCAAGTTAAACTTAAATTAGCTTGGGGGAAACTTATGGGCGGAAAGGTAAAAGTATGTTATTTGATTTTTTCCTTCAAATAATGTTTTCGAATACAACCCAATCCCCGATACAAACAAATTTTTTTTAAAAAAAACTTTAAAAACCAACACTTAATATTTAGATCGAATGAATTTTTACTCCTCCGACACCCACTCCCTTTCCTGTACTTGCGCGAATTCGTCAACTTAAGAATGCCCGATTAATTGGGCAGGTTGTTGACCCATATCCCCCCAAAAAAAATATTTTGAAAATTTCGAAAAATTGGCTCGGGTGTCTTTGGTTTTTCCTACCGCTTCCAATGAGAAGTTTCCCGGGTTCGATTTCCCCCTAGAGCCAGAAATTTTTTCACAATTTGATTTTTTTCTTAAGTCCATGTTTTTGTCTTAGAATATGACGGTGTTTGGGGGCCTTCCTTTGTAACGAGCACATAATAATTTAAAGTTGATCTGAATCGGCCTGTTTATTTGGTTGATCCGCGGGGTTCGTAAAGTCCCCAACCCCGTTTGTTACATTCCTATTAAAAAAATTTGATCTTTGGGTTGGTTATCGCTCACTCGTCGATAAAAATGTTTGGGTTGGTCACTTTGGGTTTCTGAAAATCATTGTGGGGAGCTCTAAATATTATTTATTTCCGAAAAAAAACATTTAAAAAAAAAGGTTGGGGGGAGTACTTTGAAAACAACATGATATTCTCCCAGACCCCTACGGTTTTTTGCAAAAGGGGAAAGACCCCCAGAAAATCCAAACTATTAAAAACGGAGGAGATCCCCTTCGCGATCGACCTAAATAAATTTATCTGGACCTAGCAAAAACCTTTTACACGATGTCTCACAAATAGTATTAAAATACTTTAAAAATAGAAATAGGGGGTTTCACTAGAAATAATTTAAGATTATCTAAAGGAAACAGCATACGTAAATTAACAGCATTCCTAAGCTCACAGCGAGAAAAATGAATACGGTGTGCCCCAAGGCACTGTCTTGGACCCCTTCTGTTTACAAAATTTACTAAAAGAATGTAATCTAAAGGAATGCATTTTAAAATTTTTCAGAGACACTGTTTTCATTATCTGGCAATACTGGAATGAAAACATCCAATAGGGGAAAAGCTAAAGTCCCCTCGCGTTGTTAGCAGCACCGGTACGTGAACACGACCCCAGTACGACATTCCCCTAAAGTTACATACCCAAAAAGTCTTTAAAGGGAATCGTGCAAAATTTACCATTATTAAGGAAAAGAAATATTTTACTTCTATTCAGTTATTTAGGATTAGTTTTTAGAGCCTTACTTTTTTCGTTTGAGAAACAGCATTTTACATTAGTCCCC